>OY992540.1:183069727-183307727 GCA_963921195.1 Pegoplata infirma
ACTAAGCAACTTCTCGCAGGTATACTTAAATTAGCAACCATGATTCCATACCATTCTGAAGTGTATATAAAGCGCTTTCCCTAATTAAAAAGATTTATAAAAAAATACAACCATGAAAACAATCATTTAAAATATCAATCAATCAGTTTCTGTACAACAAACAAAACCGAAAAAAAAAATTAAACCGACAACAACAACAAACAGACGTATATTTATTGACTTCATCGTAAAAATATTAAATTGAATATTTTTTGTTCTGGTCTGTTATTCTCTTTTGTTTTGATTGTTTGCAATTTTTATGTATCTTTGCATTTGTGTTCTTGTTGCCAATTTCAATCAGTTGTTTTTTCAACTTGAACATCATATTAAAATAAATTACCAACGAATTAATTTGGCATCAAAAGCACGCAAGCGCACTAGAGAACAAACATAATAAATACACCATTTTCAGATTCCATTTCAAAAATGAAATTTCAATCAAAATTTAAGAATGTTAGAATTTAAAAAAGCTTAGTTCAAATTTGAAATAGATCAAATGAAATTTGAAATATTCTATTGAAATAAAAATATTAATTTTACTTATCAATTTTCAAATACAATGTCTATTTTCACATTTTTCCACAAAATTGTCAAGAAAAATTTATTTAAAAAAAATAAAACTTAAATTAATAAAAATCAAAGATTATTTCCAAAAATACTTATGTTTTTATATTTAACACTACCTCTATTTTATACCAATGTCACTTTTATTTCATAAATAATAAGTGAGAAGAGTAATTTATGGAACTGATTTTTTCTATATCCAATGCCAGTTTTACCAAATTATAGACTTTTTTAAAAATTCTGTAGGTCAGGTTGGATGGGCGTCCGCCAGTTTGGAGAATTCACTCGGAGGCCATAAGGCCCATTGTGATTCCCTTAATTGTCACTTCCCTACTGTTCTCTGATACAAAAACTTTTTACTACTTAAACTACCCCGATTCTCTAAGATATTCTGCTAGAGATGTCAATGAGACACCGTTTGTGCAATCTAGGTCATCGAAAAATCTTTGCCCCAAATGCTACAGCCGGCTTCTCATCAGAGCAGGACATTAATATAACAAGTGCTTCACTGACTCCTCCACTTCCCTTCAACTTCTACAATAGTTCCTATCATAAATTCCGATACGTACGGTCTGCTCCCACTTATAGGCTAACCGTCCGTTTGCCAAAAGTAGGAAGAATTTTTGTCCTCTTAGGATTTTGCAGTGGCCACATGGTTCGCGATATCTTGCATGTAGTCAGTGATATCCATCTATCCTTCATTCTATTGCCAGATATCCTATCAATTTCGTTCATCAGTTCCACAAAAGGAACCGAGATTTCAGGTTCTACACGTTCACCCAACGATTTTGAGCCATTTCTCGCACATTCATCAGCCAATGCGTTCCTAGCGACTCACTATGTCCAGGGACCCAGATTAGCTTGACTGTGTGTTGATTGATTCGACGAAGGGATTGTACACAATTCCTAACGATTCCCGATTTTATAGTGTTTGATTCTAAAGCCTTCAGAGCTGCAAGACTATCCACGAAAATGTTAATGTAGCAAGAACCCAGGAAAATTTTTCAGAACCGATTCTGACAACACATGTTCTAGAACAGCTTCTTCGGTAACCATACACTATTACACTTTAATTATTCAGAACAAACAATCAAAGTTTCATAACATTTTGGTTCTTAGGAATTAAAAAAAAATTATGTGTTAAAAAAATTAAAAAACAAATATCAATTTATTTTTGTTAACCAAGAAAAAACACGAAATTCTACTAAAATAGCAGGATATAATCGTGAAAATTGTTGAAACAAAGGTGAGTAAATTAAATTTTCATGGTCTGGGTCGGGTCAAATACTAAAAATATTTTGTTTTTATTTTTGTTTGCAGAAAATCCATGTTCTGGTATGTCATTATTGTAAGGCTCAAAATGCAACTTTGGAGGCGAAAAAGGATAAATGTGTGTTAAAAATATGTAAATATTCCATGTATATGATTGCCTTTATCTTTGTTTAATAACTTAATGCAATTCAAAATATTTATTTAATTCTCATTTCTGTTCCAAATTTTACTTCTAGAACCGATTCCGAGGAACAAAAATATGTTCTAATTTTGCTTACAAACACCTGTTGCTTTTGGGACAATCCCTTTGTAAAAAGAATCGGTGTTGCACAAGAATTAAAACAGGTTCTAGGGAAGTATAAGTTGTTCCACAATCGGTTCTATGCAACCGAAAATTTTGCTGGGAACATTATAATCATCTGCGCGGCTTTATCAATTGCAAGTACCTCAGCCTAGAAAACACTACATTTATCCGGAAGTCTCAATGAGACCCCGATTTCGAGGCATTCAGAGTACATCCCCGAACCTGTATCCATTTCCATGTTTGATCCGTCCGTAAAGAGATCGCATTCTCTATTGTAACAAAGTTTTCTGCCCAGTCTTCCCTTTGGACTTCGAAGGTTTTGTCAAAGTTCGTCTGTGGTGATATGTAGTTGGTTCTTCCCCCCGTACTTAATATGGTCGAGTGTCACCAAGAGCGTTGGTTAAGCATTTGTGAATCTCTTAACGTGAGAGCCGATTTTGCAGCTGTGCTCTTGACGTAAATATTTACACGGTGAATGTTAAGTATCACTTCCAGGCCGTCCTGGGTTGCTGATCTAATAGCACCAGTGATATATACACACGCCAGTCATTGTACCTTCTGTAGATTGCAGAGATATGATTTATTATCCACTGCTCTCTACCACACAAGGGCACCATAGCTAAATATGGTATAATTATCGCACCATACATCCAGTGGATAATATACGGTTTTAGACCCCACATTCTTCCGAAAGTTCTTCTGCAGGTGTAAAATGCACATAACGACATTTTCATCCTTTCCTATGTATTCCTTTTCCAAGAAAGCTTTGAGTCAAGCATCACAACCAGGTATTTCACATCATTAGAAAGTTCCAGGGTGATTCCATCTAATTTGGGAAGAATAAACTTGTCTATACTACAAGGAATGTCTTTCACAGGACACGCACCGTTTGTGCTGACACTTGCATATATTAAAGAGGGGAGCAATGTAAGTGTAACCTGTTTTTTTAGCTGCCCAATCTCATATTTAGGGGGTGAAAGTGTAGGCGGAAAAACGTATTTTTTACCTTTTTTGAGGATTTTTTTCCCAATTCTTCAAAAGAAACTATATGAACATTTAATACAGATCGAAAGGGTTTTTAAAGGCCTATCCAATGCCAAATTCAGCTTCCTTAAGTTCGTTATTGTCAAAAATATGTAAACGATGGGGTAATTTATATGGAGATGTATATACGTACGACCCCCAAAATCATATATAATAATCTCTATTAAAATTAAGCTGACCCGTATTTTTGCGTTTGGCGAAATTCCTGCTAGTTCGGCTTTTATTCGGATTTTCCCGAGAAACCAAATTTTCTCATAAGGGGGCAGCCGATTTTAAATTTGAAATTGGGCAGCTAAAGAAAATAAGTAACTCTTATTTTTCTCCCCTCATTTCAATATTCAAGTTTTAGCACAATCGGTGGGTGCCCTGTGAGAGACCTTCCTTGTTAGTCCTTTTCGTGAACAAGACTAGTTTGGATTTGGTGGGATTAACTCTTAGACCGTTGTCCTTAACCCACGTTGAGAGTATCTTAAGCGCTGATTCCATGAGTTCGCTAATCGTTTGGTAAAAACTTACCTTTAATTAGGATCACAACGTCATTAGCGTAGCAACCACCTTGATACCTATAACGATAAGTGACTCGAGGATCACATTTATTACAAGATTCCACATGATGAGATGAGAGATCACTCCCCTTTGTGTAGTGCCCCTTGTAACTACTTTCCTCGGTTCACCATTACCTATTTTCGAATTTATTGGCCTGCTTTTCGGAATGTTGCCCGTCCATTAAGTGTGTCCGTGCCTGTATTCTGTAGGGCATTAAGAATTAATGATATATTGACCTTGTTGAGCGTATCTTTTACGTCCAGAAATTATGCCAAAACATACTCTTTTTTGTGAAGAGTATCCCCAACCAGCCCCACAACATCACTTAAAGCTGTCTCAACAGGCCTAACTTTAAGGTAGGCGTGCTGGGCATCGTTGAAATTGTTTGATGTGATGGTACTTCTCACATAGACATCTGCCAGTCTTTTCAGTGATTTGAATAAAAACGATGACAGACTCATAGGTCTGTAATCCTGTGCGGTGTTGTGGTTTATCTTTCCCGCTTTGGGTATAAATACCACGCTTACCTCCCTCCATTCGGAGGGTATTTACCCTGATGCCAGGCTACCCATAAAAATACGTAATAACCATGACATGATTATCCCGAGGGACTCCTGAAAGAGTGCCGAAAATATACCATCAGCACCTGCCGATTTGTAGGGCTTGAAGTAGCGAACCGCCTACGTTTTCTTGCGTTCGTCCACAATTGTTCTGATGAATGTATTTACCGGAATTATAGTTGGTGAAAGGGTAGCGAAGGGAATATCTCTTTTCGCCTCGTCTCTGAAACCCGGAAAATGGGTATCCATCAGAATTCTAGTGGTTTTCTGACTGCTTCCTGTAAAGGATCCATCTGGCTTATTTAGAAATCCTGGTACACTGGGGCCTTTGGAAAGAACTTTACGGAGTCTCGCTGTTTCCGTAGTTCCCTCCAATTCTTCACAGAAAATGTACCAGGATTCTCTTTTCGCCTTCGGGGTTTCCTTTTTGAAAGCATTAAAACTGAGACGATAGTTCTCCCAGGCTTCCGTCGTGTTATCTTGCTTTGATAACAGAGTTTCCTACTTTCTGTTCTTAGAAGTTTGTAATTCTGTGAAAACAATATATTTCTGAACCACTAAAAAATATGCATAAGCTTTTGATAAAGCATTATCAAAATTTTATGCGAAGATTATATTTAAAGAAAAAGTCATTTATTTGAGGTTAAATTATAATGACACGTTATATATGGTTTTGAATTGAGAAAAGTGTGAAAGAAAAGACACGTTTTGTTAACAAAAGCAATAACGCCCACCAAAATATTTTGTTATTTTTGTATCACTTACTATCTCCTCTCTTCTCCATGTTATGCACGATATCCCTCTTTTTGTTTAATAGCTGATAAAAATCGTTTGAATTTACATCAAAATTACGCGTTTTATGCTGCACTGAACACGTTGCCTGCAAATGCCAAAGTCGACTGCCCGTCAATCAGCTTATATTTGTTTTTTCAAAACCCCAAATATGCAGTTATTTGCTTTAATATTTTCTTAATCGAACGTCATTAAAAAAAAACCATTATTATTGTTAGTTCGGAAAATGATTTTTGGCCAAGATTTCGGGTCAAATTACCTACTGTGGTCTGTGTAAAAACTTCTACTACCCGGAATGCCCCCATCCAAGACTCCCAGAATGGTATCATAGTGGTATGAAAAAATCTTATAGAAAGAGCACAGTACAAATTTTGTGGTATTGCTATAAAGACGAATTGTCGGCAATACCGCATACTGCTTGCCCAATATGTCCACCATTTTTAAATCTCAGAATTATTTCAACTAAATATGTATAAAGTACTTATACACGCATACATATTATTATGATGTTGCCCTTATGTACCCTCTACTTAGTAGCTGATATTTAAATTAAGCCATCCCATTTGTAACACCTCGTAATGATCTCCAACCGATTAAAAGACGATCTAATTTTAACGATCAGTCTGCTTTGCATTCTTTCAAAAGACAAGTAAGGCATGATGATGATTCGTAACATATAACTTTGTCATAGTCCCGGTCAGGATGGTATTGTGTCTCATCGAAATAGTTACGGTGTTTAACACGTTGACTGCCAACTACGAGATAACTCGTAGTACGATTTCCCTTCCAGGAAGCCAACTACGAGTTATCTCGTACTACCTAAAACTACCACTTTTTGTGTAGCTACGAGTAAAACCGTGTTATAATAGTGTTAGTATCGATAAATGGCTTCTGGGAAAAGAAAAAAATTTTGGGTTTGGCTTCCGAGAGCTTTTTTTTATTAAAAAAAAAAAAAATTTATGGAAAAATTCATTCAATATAATGCAAAAATTCATTCAATATAATGGAAACATTAACTCAAAAATCAAAAATGATGTTTTTTTTAGGAGCAAAAGGACCTACGAATTAACTCGTATTTGGCTTCTGCGTAGCGACTACGAGATAATTCTCTTTCCCAGAAGCCAACGACGAGATAATTCGTAGCGAGTTCTTTCCCAGAAGCCAACTACGAGATAACTCGTAGGTCCTTTTTCTCCTTTAAAAAACATCATTTTTGATTTTTGATGATACCAATGATCTAGAAATAGAGTTTTTAGTAATATAATGTGAAAAAATCAAAATGTAATTTTTGGCCAGTTTTCTGAAAATGGCCTTGGCAGTCAACGTGTTAAAAAGTCATCAGATAAAATGTAAGGAGTCCTCACTGAAGATTCCTCGAAGTTTTTAGTGCATTTCATTATTTTTTAGTGTTTTAAAATAACTTTTTTTTTTTTGATACGAAGTGGTAAGGCAATAAATATTTTACATAGAGTTTTGTGACAATTTACAGTAAAAAAATGCTTTATCCATTATTTTTGCTAGAAAATTTTGATTTTGTTTTAGGAAATATTGTAATACAATTTTTCCCGAAAAATTTTGTTGGTCAAAATAAAAATTTTACTCGGCAGTTTTTTTAATACATTTTTTTTATATATCTCAAACAATTGAAATCACTAAGAAAATATTTTTGTATAAAATTAATTTTTAATCAAAAAGTTGGGGACATTGTATAGGGTATTAATGCATTCGGCCAAGTCGAATTAAATGTTTTTTACTTGTTTTATATTAAAGTGTTATAATATCTAAACAAGACCAAAAACATAAAAAACGTGTTTCGTTTTTGTTTTAAAACAATTGAGGGCCTGCGGCGAGAAAATCGGTGGCATGTGTAACTTTTAGCGCTTTTAATTAACTTTTCAATTAATAAAAACATTACGAGTCTGTCTCTCTGTATGAGCTGCTGTTGTTATGGTACATACATGTAAATACATTTTGTTTTACTGTATATACCAATACAGAAACAATTTTATACGTAGGTAGTTTTATAATTATTGATCCTTACCATGAATGTGCGCACCAGTTAAAGACTTAGGGCAAGTTTTGGAAATGTCGATTATATTTCTTTAAACGAAGCTAAAACTACTAATTTTGCTTTTAGATTTGGCATATTTTAAGGTTTAACTCACCAATCTCAGGTACAGAAACATTAACAAAAAACAGCTGATTGTCAAATATACTCGTTAGTGTTGTCATGTCTTGGTATACAAAAATACGTGTCTTTTTATTTTTCCTGCTATACAATTTTCTTTCTGTGTATAATTCGCTTATTTATTGTCCAAATTAACACATTTTTGGGATCAGTTTTTATTTTAATATGTATGTTGTCAAGAGACTTTTTTTCCTTGTAGCTATAGTCATAACATGTAACAAACAACCCTCGTATGAGCATTAGGAAAGATCACATATAACATTTTTTGGATGTGATTTAAGGAAAGTTGGTAGGCAACAAATAAATAATATATTACTGATTCATCCGAAATTCTCATAGCAGAGGATATTTGTGACTCAACGACATGGAAACTAAATTTACCCATCTCTAATTGCGAGTGCAGGCGCTTGGTATGCTTGCAGGCATACCAAATCATTCCAATTCTATAGGAACCTATTAGGTTATTCTCAAGCTCGACATCTTTTCAATTTCCAAGATGCTTGACTTTATCTGCGAAGGGGATATCTGTATCGTCCAGAGAAATTGAATCAAATGCAAGAATCTTATAGCTCCTTATATGTCGACTACTCTTAGGTTAGGTTGTAAATGGCTGCTGACGTTTTACTTCAACACATGTAGGCTCTGAGGACCATTGTGATACAACGAGACTGTAACAGGTTTCCCTACTAGTCCCTGTCGTTAAACCAATTTGAGCTTCTTATGAGACTCCTTGGATATTAAATTTTGACATCCGACAAATCAGAAAGATCGTACAGCTCCCTAGATCCCAGTGAAGCAAGTCTCTGACCAGAAAGAGCAGTGCAATAACAGATGAAGTGTTCGATAACTTCTAACTTCTCTTCATCTATGCATCTCCGGCAAAAGTCATTCGACGGCACATTTAACCGCTCTGAGTGCCTCCCTATAAGACAGTGTCCAGTAATTATAGCAACCACCGTCGAAATCTCTCCTCTTGGAAGCGATATCAGCTCACTTGTGCGCCCCTGATTAAGAGGAGGCCAAATCAGTCGTGTTGTCTCACACGTCCATCCATTTGCCCATCTTTGATTAGTCTCCGTCGTGGAACAAAGCCGTAGGTTTTGCTTGCAAGTTTCTAGAGGCACACCAACACATTCCAATTCTGTTGGAACCTGTAAGGTAGTTTCCATTCTTGCAAGCTCATCGGCTTTGCAATTCCCTGGAATGTCTCTGTGCCCTGGGACCCACGTGAGTCGTATGTTAAACTGCTTGGCCATCTCATTTAAAGACGTGCGGCAGTTAAGGGCAGATCTTTTTTCAGAAACATTGTATCTAGGGACTTGACCGCGGCTTGACTGTCAGAATAGATGTTGACCGCAGTTGTGGACAATACATTGCAGCTCAGCCACTTCCTTTATTGCCAGCATCTCTGCCTGGTAGGCACTGCAATGATCTGGCAATCTTCGAGCCAGGCTCAACTCAAGCTCCTCAGAAAAGACTCCAAAGCCCACTTGTTCGTGCAGACTCGATCCATCCCTATTAAAATTTCTCCACTACCCGGAATTTCCCTCATCCAAGACTCCTTAGATGGTATCATAGTGGTAAAGTGGCGCTCAAAAAGGCTAATAAAGGGAGCACAGCCCACATTTTGTGCAATTGTTATCTCCTTCAAGATCGCGCTATAGCTACAATCGCTGCTTCTCCATTGCCGTGTACTATTAAGTCGAATTGCCGACGTATCCTAATATGTCCAATGGTTTGAGGTAAAGGAGGACTTCGACTACCTCCATTCAACCATAATGGAGTTTCGTCATAGTATGATTGATCATATATGTGATTGTGACAATAATAATACTATGATCTTCAACACTAATAAAATAACAATTTTTTATCATGCTATGATCAGCGAAGGTCAAAACATGATCGCTACAATCATATTATGACATTCCTATCCGACGGATAGGTTAAACTCCGAGCATTGCTTTGGCCGGAAATTTGATATCGTGGCCCATATGTAGATACTAGAAGCCTTAACTCGTATACTATATATTTAGTCCTTTAAAATTTCTAGTTGGAACATGGGGCCGCTCGTATACTGACGGATCAAAAACCTCCTCTGGAGTGGGAGCTGGTGTTTACGTTCCAAACACGCGGATCTCCGAACCCATGTACCTACCCTTGGGTTCGGAGATCCGCGTGTTTGGACCGTAAACACCAACACTCGCTCCAGAAAACATTTTTGATCCTACAGTTTTTCAGGCTAGTATAATATGCGCTCGATTTATTATTGTAAAGGCTATAAAGGGTACTCATTTTTCAATCTTCTCTGATAGCCAGGCAGCACTTCAAACGCTGTCTTCTTGGGAGTTTAAATCTTTGTACATAGTCTTTGTGTCGACTCTGTCTGGAGGAAGTGGAAACAACGCAACTCATAAAGTGTGAGTGCATCGCAATTTGTAGGATTATTTAGAAGACGGTTCTTAGACAGGGAATTTCTTAATGCTGAGGATATAAGGCTGCCTTCTCCGTCCTCTGTTCTAATGTTCATGTGTGAGACAACACGACAGATTTGGCCTTTTCTTAACCTCTCTTAACAAGTGAATGACTTTTGCCGGAGTTGCACGGATGAAGAGGAGTTGCAAACTATCGAACATTTCATCTACCCGGCACTCTCTAGTCAGAGACTTGCTTCACTTTCTAGGCAGCTCCACGATCTTTCTGATTTGTCGGATGTCAAAATTCAATATCTAAGGAGTTTCATAAGAACTCAAATTGGTTTAACGGCAGGGAGTAGTAGTCCCGTGGTATCAGAACGTCCTCAGAGTCTGCGTATATTGACGTAAAACGTCAGCATCCACTTACAACCAATAGGAATATTGAACAGAGTTTGAGATAAATTAATAGATCTTGGCACAAAAGACCCATAAGGGTAGCAGTATCGGCCGTAAGGGCTAGATCTCCCCATACCATGATAAAGGTATGAATCATACTATGACTCCCCTTCAATCATATTTCTTCTCTGTGTTTAGATAAGGATATTTTGTACGCAAAATATATTGGACATACTTCTCGATAGGCATTTGAAGCTATATATGCCTGAAAGAAAACCTTCGGTGCCGTGAGTCTGTGAATTTCAATTTAAAAGGCTCTTAATAAAAGCTTTAAGCTTTTCATTTAATAAGGGCAAACCAAATTTTTAGAAGTTGCACTAATAATCCCAAGAAAAATTTTATTTACTCCTGTCTTATGTTTATATAACTCTTTTATTTTGTATGCATGAATACTTGGGCTTTGGCAGTGTACATGATACAGACACTTACAATTCATAATTGAAGTAGTAAAAATGTCAGTTTATAAAGCATGTTGTACAAACATATGAATAGATATTATGTACATATGTATATTTTAAACATATTTACGAAAGATAT
Organism: Pegoplata infirma; assembly: GCA_963921195.1. NCBI lineage: Eukaryota > Metazoa > Arthropoda > Insecta > Diptera > Anthomyiidae > Pegoplata > Pegoplata infirma. Next base: position 183,080,444 of record OY992540.1, read on the forward strand.
GTTATCTGAAAAATCTGATTATAGAACCCGGGTTTTAGTTTTCTTAAACTTAAAATTTATCGTTAAGTATTGAATTTTATTCACAATATGAAGTTAATTTATTCTATCAAGTACCCCTTTGAATAACTTTAGTGTGTGTTGTTAGCAGCACTGGATTTTTTTTGTACAGATAATTTTGAAGAAATGTCCAATTCCATCTGCATGCAGCTCCGACATAATTACACCGCTCAGTGTATTTCCGTATAACACAGTACTATTACATCTGGGAGTGAAGCGCGAGATCGTTTTAATGGTGGAAAATCTACATGCCAATACACGTATAACGTCTGAATTGGTAGCTTCTATCATATATCGATTTGTCAATGGGGGCATTTCACAGGGAGGTGTTCTTTCGCCACTTCTTTTGAAACTGGTATTGAATTTAATTCTGCTCTTTCTAGAAGCACATGGTTGCCATGTTGTTGCATATGCTGGCGATGTTGCGAAAGTGGTAAAGCTATTGGGCCTATTTCTCAGGACGGCACTTAAATCGACTTCTCAGATGGAGCTTAGTAGCTTGGAGTATTTCTGGATAGGAAGATGAACTTTGTGTTCCTATAAAAGTTCAATTTGAAAACAATGTTGCTTTAGCCCTTATGTCACTCATTGCATGTATACAGCAGTGGTGCGTCCAATTCTGCTGCAAGGACAAACGTGAACTGTGTATTTATCACGAAATTACAAAGAATGACGTCGAAGTGCATCACTGCAGTGTACTGGTGCTTTTCGTACTACACCTACGGCTGCATAAGAGATTCACCTGATACCCTTGGACATTTTGGAAATGCAGTATGGTGCTACGTCGGCAATTCGACTGAATAGCACACTGCGATGGAAGAGCAGCGATTGCGGCCATAGCGCAATCTTAAGGAAGATAATAATACCCAGTGTTGCCACCAACAAAATGGTAAATTACACATGGATCATGCCAAAATTACACATGAAATCACAAATTACACATGCTTTTTTTTAATAACGTTTTTTTGTAAATTTTCAAAATATAACGGTTAAGTCTGTCGATTAAGTCGATTTTGACATAGGACTCCGTTGAATCCACAGTTAACTTCTAACTGGACATTGTGTAATCCGCCCTAAGTCTGGGTTTACTGCTCAAAAAACCTACGATTTATAGTTTTTTGCGAAATTTCTGTCTGGAAAAACAGTAAAAAAAAATATCTTGATTTCAGCTGAAAATCTGCTCATTTTAACCGAAAATCCTGCTGATTAAAGTAGAAAAATCTGAACATCTTAAATGTATTGTTTAAGTAAAAATTTTTAGCATAAACATAAACGAAAATATTGCTAAATTTTAAAGACAAAAAACGGCAGAAAAGGTTGTTTATTTCACAGAAACAGTTTGTTGTATTTTTTCTTTCAAATCGTCAATTTTTTTTTTTTTTTTAAATTTTGAAAAATACTAATGATAACTCAGTTTTTTTGTAAAACTAGCAAAATAGTCTGATATTTTTTAATTTTGACAATTTTTAGTCGTTAAAATTTCACAAAATAAAAAAAAAAAACAATTTCTGTAAAATTTTAAAATTATCAGCTGAAATGTTCACAAAAATATTTTTGTAAACTCAGCAAAAATTTTAAAAAACTTCTGTTATTTTATAAAACTGAATGACAGAGAATTTCGTTAAAATATTAATTTCTGCAGAAAAATCTGCTAAAAGTTTTGTTAAAACAAATTATGAAAAAAGTAAAAATTTCAGATTACACATGAATTACACATGCAGACAATTACACATGGGCTACACATGAAAAAAAAAATTACACATGATATGTGTAATTACACATGAGGTGGCAACACTGATAATACCACAAAATAGTTGGACTGTTCTCCCTCTATGAATCTTTTTGAGCAATACTTTACCAATATGATACCAACCAAGGGGTGTTGGATGAATGGCATTCCGGGTAGTGGAGCATCCATACATTTTTACAGAGATGGATCGAAGCTAAACGAATAAGTGGACTTTGGAGTCTATTCGGAAGAGTTTGGGTTAATCCTGACTCGAAGGTAGCCTGATCATTGCATTGTTTACCAGGTAAAGATGCTGGCAATAAAGGAAGTGACTAACTAGTTGAGTTGCAATGTCTTGTATACAACCTCACTCAACATCTATTCTGACAGTCAAGTTTCTGGAAACAAGATCTGCCCGTATCGGCCACACGTCTTTTAATAAGATGGCCAAGCAGTTTGACATACGACTTATTTGGGTCCCAGGGAACTGATACATTACAGAGAATTGCAAATCTGATAAGCCTGCAAGACTGGGAACTACCGTACAGGTTCCAACGGAAGTGGAATTTATTGGTATGCCTCCAGAAACTTGCAAGCAAAATCTACGACTTTATTTCGAAACGGAGACTAATCAGAGATGGGCACATGAACGGACACTCTCATATACAAAAGCACGCAGAGCAATTAAATGCGCCGTCACACAGTGGAAGATGGACGCGCATCGTAACAAAATCAAAATTGTCAGCGATTTGATCGGTTGAACATGGGTTTGATAAAAGACATCCTAGGGGATAGAAAACCATTCATAAAATATTTATATGTCATTTACTTTGACCAGGGCGTCTCCCCAAAGTCCAAACATTTTCAGCTTTTTTTAAAAAATGAAAATTTTTTGGAGACCTTTTTTAAATGATTGAGTAAAACTATTTCTAAGTAAGCTAACATCCTGAAATTTTAACATAGCTTTGACAATATATGTAGCTAATTAAAACTGCCCTTATAAGCTAAAATTTTAAGCCGCGATATTCGTGAATTGACTGCCAAATGTTGTCATTTTTTAACAAATGTGTAAAAAAGTCTCTTGATTATAGACTGCATCTTTTGTGGAACCTTGTGGATACAGACAAATTCAATATGGGGTGAAACTAGAGGCATTTATCTAAACGAGGAACTTTATTTCGTCTGCAGTAACTTGCAGTTAAATTCAGGATAAGGCTCCAAAGTAGGGTCCATAAAAAGAAAAAAAAAAAACTTATATATATTTATTTTTTTAAATTTTTATTTTTCGAAATTATTAAATATCAGCTCCAACCTATTTAGATATTTACAAAAAAAATTGGTGATGCTGCATAGGCTTGAGAAACTAACTAAATACGCAGCAAAATTTGGCATTACTAGTAATGGGATTTGTAATCCGGAACAAATCTTAATAAGTAGTTTCTTGTTGAAACACTAATTATTTTAACAAGGGCGTGAGACAAAAATAAATAGTGATGAGAATTAAGATAAATAAGTACTTAGTTCGACACAGCAAAACTTATAATCTCAATGTATGGGTGGTGGACAATGAGTTCTACTGTACATAAGGTCCTGATACACGGAAGTGAGATTATTCAAAATTCGGTGTTACCAGTTGGTAATAAAAATATTTTGAACTATATAAGCAATTCATTAACTAACTTATACAATTTTAATATTAGGTCAGTTATCAGAAGAATCGTTAGAAAGTTCGCATAAATATTTTAAGATTTACAAAAGCAATTTTAGCAGAAAAAAAATCAAGAATAAACAATCTAAAAGATATTTTTCAAAAATTTATGGTAGAATCAGATCCAAAAATTTCCATTTTACGTGAAGAAACATCGAACTTCGTAAAAAAGGTTCCTTATCCAAAGGAACTATTGCAAATAATACAAAAGAACTAATTTTGTTTTATTTTATTTATTACGATATTGCATTATCGTGTCTATGTTAATTTGTTTTTTAATGTTGTAATCCTGTTATTATTCATTTTTGGTTTATTACTACTATTTATTTATTATAAATCAATAAAATAAAATTGATAAAAAAGTCATACGTGCCGGATATTTTAGTGTAGGGTGAAAGGTAATGTTTGCAAATATTAAATTTATCTTTTTTGTGCAATTTTAAATAGGTTTGATACAAGCAATTCCACTTATATACATATTTATATTGTCAGATTTGTTACCTAAAAAAGTCGATACATTTGGTCATAATTTAACTCAATTTTTTATATGTATTTTAACTAATAATGTTTAATGATGTATATTTACTCTATCCGAACGACATTCAGTAATAATATATCAAAAATGTTAATGATCTTAACATTTTTTTAGCATTTGTTCATATAAATAAATTAACCAACTTTGCATTCAATTTATATGTAGGGTGCAAGGAGGACAACAAACTTTGATCACAGCTTTAATTGCTTAAGGTCCCTAGTTTTTAGAATGCCTAATTTTGTTTTATAACTCCTAACCGTTTAGAAGATATAGTAAAAAAACCTCGATGCGCGCGTTTTCCATACAAACCGTCCACTGTGCGTCAAATGACTTTTGCCGGAGTTGCATGGATGAGGAGGAGTTGGAAACTATCAAACACTTTCTCTGCCATTACTCGGCTCGATCTTTCTGGTGGGAGACTTGCTTCACTAGGATTTAGGAAACTGCACGGTCTTTCTGATTTGTCAGATGCCTAAATTCAATATCTTAGGAGTTTCATAAGAAGCTCAAATTGGTTTAATGGCAAGGACTAATAAGGCAACCTATCACAGTCCCGCGGTATCGCAGCGGACCTTAGAGTCCATGTGTGCATAATCTAACACTACAGCTACTATCGTCGAAATTGCTGATAAATAAGAGAACCCAAGTCTGTCATGTAGTCTTACAAGTATATCCATCTGCATATATGTAAATATCTCCTCAGCAAAACAAATACGTAGTTTGTGGCTGCATGTTTTAGAGCCATACCAATATATTACAATTTCTCAGGAACCTGTCAGGTAGTTTTCACAATCTGGAAGGCCGCTGTGTCCTGGGACCCATATGATTCGAATGTCAGACTACTTGGTCTCTTCTTTAATACCGTACATATGTAAAAAAATTGGCATGGACGTTTTTGCTTAAGGTGGGTTTCGGCGGGAGACTTTGTGGGACTTATTAGGATTTGTGCACTAAATTCAATTTTATAATTATATTTATTAACGCGGGTAAGAAATTAAATTTTTGAATACAAGTGCAGGACTTTGAACTTCTTCAAAAAATCTGAAAAAAATATCGGTTTTCAGATGTTGGGTTAGTTTTTCTTAAGGAAACTTTTTCCCCCTGGTCCGATTTTACCCTTTCACGAACATGACGAGCCTAAAACTACTCATATTCGTGTCAATCGTCAAGGGTCCTTTTATTTTGGACTGCAGTTCTAGCTCTTTTATAATGGACTAACGGACATTCACAGAATACCAAAGAATCAATCACTGATTAATATTAAATATACTTTATGTAGTCCTACACCCATATTGTTTTGAGTTTATAAAAATTATTCATGAAACACTTGAGCTGAATAAACGAAAACATCATAAAAGTGCTGCCAGACGTAAACTAGATCACGCAATCGAACAGAGTTAACATTTTTTTAATGATTTGTTCATGAACGACACAACTCTATAAACTTTCACAGCTTATAACATAGTAATTCAAATTCTTCTGAGACTAAAAGCATTATCGAATCATTTGATTTCCTTTGTAATCGATTAATCGTTCGTTATAAAATATTAATTAAGTGACACCACTAATATAAACATGACTTAAATACACACATACAATGTATTTTACGATATCCATTTATGTAAGATGATGGTAGAAGAAACATGATTTCTTTTTTAATTTTCTTTTTTTAATAACATGAAAAGTTTGTCTACTAAATATTACTGATATTGATTGAAAAATAACAACTTTTTGGGCTGGGCTTTAATAAATTTCAATTTATGATGTATTTAGTATAAAATAATAATAACCGATTATATCTTTATGTTGTGAATCACTTCCTGTGCTTATTAATTTCCTTACATGGGATTAATTTTATTTTTTTTTCTTGTGCCCAGTTTTGGGATGTCATTGCAGAAATTATTCTTTCTAAAGTTTTTAAAGAACTTCAAAACAATAATAACACTGCTCAACAAAATAAAGTTTTTTGTTTTAGGTTGAAGTTTTATACAAATTATTTAAAGATTTTGACTCGCTGATTCCATCTGTACTACAAAGTTTTCTATCATTTTTAGAATTTTAGTTATTCGTGGTTGAAAATGCGAGAATTCTAAGTTTTTTGTTCCGGATTGAAGTTTTATATAAAATGTTTAAGGGTCGAACCAGAATCAAATTGCGTCGCGTAAGACGTAAAAAAAACAAAAACAAGCACATCAAATTTGAAATTTTTACGTCCGTTTGATTAAGGTACCTCACATTAAAATATTAGAAACGAAAAATTATTGGGCGTTACGCCTTACGCGACGTAATTTGATTCAGGTTGGACGATAAGGCTCCGACACAATGTCGGAGTACTGTGTACTAGAGATGGACACATGAGCAGATTAGAGCGTGATTCACGCGTGATCACGCGTGAGTGTGACTGAATTCAATTTTATGTGAGTGGAGAAAAAATTACGTGAGTGAGTGTGCGTGAGTAAGATTTTTGCGTATTTTCTCTTCATATTTCCTTTCGTACCAAAAAAATTAACAAAAAATCTCGAAAAAAGCAAAAGAAAAATTAAAATTTCGATGAACTTTAAATTTTTCTAAAAATTTTAAAATTTTTACCAATTTTTAAAAATTCGATATCTTTTGAACGGGTCATCAAAGAAATCTGAAAATTTACCACAAAAAAGTTTTCGAAGGGTACTAAAAACTGTAAACAAATTAGAAAAAAATTGACGATTGTTTCGAGGGATTTCCAGTTCCCCCATCATCAGAATTCTTTAGAAAATTAGCAAGAAACTATCGAGTATTTAATAGGAGAATATCCTAATAAAGAAAGTAGAGTTAAGATAAGTACTTGTTTTGTTAATTCATAATGGGGAAATTGGCCTCGAACTGAAATAAACATTATATCATTGCAAAATTAAAGGTCGAATAGATGACTAATTTTTATTATTAATAAAAATTAAACAAACCTGATAACCCTGCTCTTGGTACGAGAGAGTTTTTGTCTTCTATTTGAAGCAAAAACAAAAAACTGCATAGCACATATGCCGACGGCATACTTGCAGATCAACATGCTTTCAATTGTATTTGGTTTGGTATACTGGTCAAATTTCGGAATCATTGTTCTTCTTTATTTCTTTCTCATTAGGTTAAAATAAATACGAATATGAATATTTGATGTTTGGACACTAACAGTATTACCTAATTTACTAAAGAATTCTGATGATGGGGGAACTGGAAATCCCTCGAAATGATCGTCAATTCATTCCTGAAAATTGCCAACAATTTTTTGAAAGCAAGAAACTATCGAGTATTTAATAGGAGAATATCATAATAAAGAAAGTAGAGTTATCATAAGTACTTGTTTTGTTAATTCATAATGGGGAAATTGGCCTCGAACTGAAATAAATATTATTTCATTGCACAATTAAAGGTCGAATAGATGACTAATTTTTATTATTAATAAAAATTAAACAAACATGATAACAAATTAGGAAAATCTAAAAAAATATTTTTTAATTTATTCGACCTTTAAATTTTCAATCCTATATTAATTGACAAGCTCGAGGACACAGTTGTTTTTAATAAATTTGTATTCTTTATTATTTTTCTTTTCAATATTTCTCCATCCTTCGGATGGCATCTTCAGGTCTAAAAAATCTAAAAAAAAATTTTTTTCAAAGTGTCCGATTTGGCATGGAATGCCCCATATGTATTCATATCCTAACTCGGAATCCTTTTGCTATTGCTTCATAATCATGTTAGTATTAAATACAGTTTCTATTAAGGAATACATATACATAAATTTTATTTATTCATTCTTCTTAAGTTCTATATAAAATTTAAATGAATTCTGTTAAATTCAATATAAAGTCAATTATATGGTTTAGTCAGCTGGCTAATATTGTTGTCTACATCAAGGCCACTTTTCTGTTGTTTTTATACCCTCCACTCTAGTGATAGAGGGTATATATAAGTTTGTCATTCCGTTTGTAACACCTCGAAATATTGGTCTAGGACCCCATAAAGTATATATATTCATGATCCTCGATCGATTTTAAGACGATCTAGCGATGTCCGTCCGTCCGTCCGTCCGCCCGTTCGTCCGTCTGTCTGTCTGTCTGTCTGTCTGTCTGTCTGTCTGTCTGTCTGTCTGTCTGTCTGTCTGTCTGTCTGTCTGTCTGTTGAAAACACGCTAACTTTTGAAGGACTCTACGGAGGCTCCTGAAGTTTGGCATATATGTTGGGCATTTACCTGGTCAGGTTGGTATTGCAATCCAGCGAAATCGGTCCAGTGGTTCAAAAGTTATGAGCAAAAGACTGAATTTCGGCAAGGGTTTTTCGTGAATTTATGAGATAAAAAGCACTATAACTTTCGAAAATCAATTCTGAGGATGCTGAAGCTTGGCATATATGTTTTTCGTTCCTCCAGCTTAGTTCGTATTGAATTTCACACAAATCGGTCCAGTGGTTCAAAAGTTATTAGCAAAACCGTGAATATCAGATTAGCTTCACCTTAAATTCACGTGGTGAAAACCCGTTAAACCTGTTTTAAAACCATTGGTAAGTCACAAAAATATTTTAAAACGTATTTTTGTCACTCAAAAATATTTTTATACCAAAACAAAAAAAAAATACACTCGAAAAAAATTTTACACTCAAAAAAATTTTACACTCAAAAAAAAAAATTTGTAAATTTTTTTTTGAATGTAAAATTCGAAAAAAATTTTACACTCAAAAAAAATTTTACACTCAAAAAAAAAAATTAGTAATTTTTTTTTTGAATGTAAAATTCGAAAAAATTTTACACTCAAAAAAAATTTTACACTCAAAAAAAAATTAGTATTTTTTTTTTTTCAAAAATTACTAAAAAAAAAATTTTTTACACAAAATAAAATATTTCTAATCATAACTGTTATTTTTTCACGTTAGAAAATTTACTATCACTTAAAATGGGCATTGTGGAGGGTATTCATAGATTCGGCCAAGTCGAATTTAATTTTTCTACTTGTTTTTTCTAAAACAGACATCCTTATACAAACATACTTGTGGGCTTTGATTCGATTATAAGGTCTCCAAGGGACAACCTTATACACAAACATAACACACACATACAAACATAAAAAAATCAACTATGCGCAAATTCAACATGAAATTATGTAAAACTTAAGTAAAAGATGAGCTCGTCAAGAATTATGACACTCTGGGGAATAAAGAAAGCAAAAATAAAAAAATCAACAACAACATGTTATTAACAGAAGAAAAACAACTACAAGGATTTCAACAGCATCCTCATACCGCAAATATGACGACTTACCACCCAAATTCACCAACACTAACATCATCCCCAACATCCATCCTCAAACAAACAAAAAAAAATACATACAAACGTACATACATGAATTGAGGGTGGGAGGGGACAAAGAATTGTCCCCCAAGAATATCATCGCTTATGTTCGTTTATATTGAAACAGATTGGAACTCTTAAACATCATTGTGGTTTAGTTTTCAAAACAAATGACTACCAAACTAAATTTCCCCCCAAAAAAATAAAAAAAAAAACAACTGAATTCAAAAGCCAAAACTAAAAGCTCAATTGTGGTTGGGAAACAGAACATCTATCCATCCATCCATTCAACCATCCATCCAACCATTCATCCCTGATCCCTGTAGCGTTAAGTGGCTACATATTGTTTGGTCTGTATAGAAAATTACAATTTATTTTTTTTAAGCAAACGATGTTGTTGCGATTGTTAGGTACATATAAAAGTGGGTGTTTGGGAGGTTTTGTTGTTGGTATTTTCCGGATCAATGTTCGCAACGAATACATTTGCTATATATTAGAGAGGGCACAACGTGGCGAGGCTAAGACACTTGCTTAGCCTTGTGCCATCGAATGACTTTTGCCGGAGTTGCATGGATGAAGAGGAGTTGGAAACTATCGAACACTTTATCTGCCATTGCCCGGTCAGAGACTTACTTCACTCGGATCTAGGGAGCTGCACGATCTTTCCGATTTGTCGGATGTCAAAATTCAATATCTAAGGACCCAGCAAAAAAAGAGCTTACCATTCACTACAAAATTCACCACAACTTATGAGCCAGATGTACTTCTTCTTCAACTGAAACATTGATGAATTTAATATGGGCGTGACACACAAAGTATGTTCTTTTTTTCGCCACTTTTCAGTGGCGAAAGATTGACACTTAAGTATACCATATATCACTAGTGTTTATTATGTACATATATATGTATTAACATTTTTATCACTACTTCTGAAGTAGTGATCCGGATGTTAATATAACTTGACCTTTTGGAAGGGTTTTTTTCATTACTTCTTTAGAAGTACATATTTCTTGGCATTTTGGTTGTGATTATGTCATTTTTATTTGGTGATTTAGAACTTCTAAATTAGAAGTGATTTTTTCACTTCTTTTTGTAAGATTGATTAATTTTTGTAATATTTACACTAAAAACACTGTTCGACAGCAAAAACCTCCAAGTGAAATTTCTAACTGGTCCTTATAGATTTTAGTATCATTCTTCCAAATCTACCGTCCAAATTTTTCTAGCACGTACCGTTTTTGAGATATTCGCTGTTAAAAAGTAAAAAAAAATATATTTTAGAACTTTTAGGGGTCCACTGTTACGTATTCTTACGTTGCTTCCACCAAATAGGACATGATTTTATATAAAATGGACCTCCTGATTCCGAAACTGCAATCCAAATTTTTCAAGCATGTTCTGTTTTTGAGATATTCGCGTTTGAAAATTTTTGAAAATTTTTAATAAAGAATATAAGGGCGCAACAGTGGAGTTTTAGTTTTTCAGACGCCAATATTTCAAAAACAATACGCGATAGAAAAATTTGGATACCAGATTTGGAATAAAGATGTCTTATTTTAACTAAATCGAGTACTATTGTGTTTGAGCAACTTAAGAATACGTTACAGAGGGGACCCAAATATTGATAGAAAAATTAATTTCATTGATAACACCGCTCAACACTCATTTTCCGGTTTGAATTCTGATGATCAATTTTAGTAGACTTTGATCTCCTGATTCCAAATCTGTTCTCCAAATTTTCCCATCACGTCCAGATTTTTAGTTATTCACGGTTGAAAATGCGAAAAATTACGATTTTTGCATTATTTAAAAGCCTGCACAGCAGCCATTCAGTGGAATACAAATCTGGTATAAAGCTCAAAAGTATAATTTGTCTATGGTCTCCAACATAAAACACATTTTTTTTTCAAATTATTACGTTTGGTTGGGCTTTACTTGCGTTTTAAAATGATACTGTTAAAATTACCATTTTTGTAAAAAAGGTAAGGTAGATAGATACCTTAGTTTTTTTTTGATATTTTTCAAAGAAAAACTAAAAAAAATAAATATTTTACAAATTTAAGATTTCTGTGTTATTTTTCGCATACACCGGAAGATATATTTAATGGGTTTAAAAGACAATAAGAAAGAATGAACTTTTGCCTAAATTTTGAGCTCATCACAGTAAAGATTGATCATCTGGTTATTGTATTAGAGCCTTTTAAAAATAGTGCTTTTTCTAATTTTTTTGACAGTGTTTTTTTAAAATGCATGTTTGGCCAATAATAGTGCAACAACTTGAAATTTTTTTGATCATATTTTTGAGATCATAGTTCAATTCTACTCTCACGCTTTATACCTGATTTTTATTCCACCCAGCGGCTTCTGTGCAGGCTTTCAAAAAAGGCAAAAATCGCGTTTTTTCGCATTTTCAACCGCGAATAATTAAAATTCTAGACGTGATGGAAAAATTTGGAGCACGAATTTGGAATCAGCGAGTCAAAATCTTTAAAAATTTTATATCAAACTTCAAACCGGAGCCAAAAACCTTCGATTTGTTGAGCGGTGTAATCAAACGTATATACTTCGAATTAGGAGTAATTATAAACATCACAAAACTATAAAAATTCACGGCGAATCGATTCACCAGTTTGTTCTGACCACAAGCCTAAACCTCAATTTGCATAAACAATCTTTAATAATGTGATGCACCAACATCCGCTTTAGTTTGTAAATGTATTTATAAATAAAAAGTTGGTCCTAAATTAAATATATTTAATTTAGGATCAACTTTTTTCCATATAAGATATAGAATGTTTTTTAAACATTAAACAATTAAATGTCAAATTGCTTGTATGAAATTTGAAAAATTTATCATTAATCGATTTTCATCTTTTCGATTTTTTAAGCTCTAAATAAAGAGAAATGAAATGCCACCCCATTCTGGTGATTTGATTTAATTTGATTTAATTCCTAAGAACATATGAAAGAGGTACTTCAAAATCATTAAGTAAAGAACTGGTGAAAGATGTTTTTATTGTTATTTTGTAGCATTTTTGGAAGTGATTTTAAAAGTACTTCCTACGGAATATGAAGTTCGGTACCTATCGCTACTTTGTATGTAATGAAACCATTAATTCTTTTTGAACCACTTCGGTTATTTTTTGCTGGGGAGTTTCATAAGAAGCTTAAATTGGTTTAACGACAGGGACTAGTAAGGAAACCTATTACAGTACCGTTGTATTACAATGGACCTCAGAGTCTACGTGTGTTGACGTAAAACGTCAGCAGCCACTTACAACCTAACCGAACCTAAGACACTTGCTTCACTACGGTCTTGGAATCTCTCGAGATATAAGTATTTTATTTTTTGTGGACCAACTTCTTAAAACTAATAATTTTTTTAATATTGGAAAAGTGTATATTAAAGTTATACATATCTTTTTATTCAAATTCCCTACAAAATTACCGAACTTTTGCAAGAAATCCGAACTCGATACGACCACGGGTACCATCAGGACATTGTAAGAAACTTGCAAATGTCCTTTTCTTGGTTTAATGCTTAAAACTATACGAATTTTGTAAAAAAAAAAGTTCTGTTCAACGCAGATCTGTACAGAAGACACTCCAATAACCAGAACCTGGGGATAAAATCCAAAACTCATTGAGTATATCCACAAATATTTGCAAAAGAAATCAAAATTTTTAACCAAATTATTTTATGTTTAACATGTATCAAGTCAGCTAATTATTTGTAATAAATTATTTTTATATGTAAAAAATTAAGTTGTTCAAGCTTTATTTCTTACATATTAAATCTGAAAGGTCGAATAAATAACAACTTTAATTTAATTTAAATTATAATTTTTTTTTAATTTAGTTTTAGTTTTATTCGACCTTTTTTATTTATTAATACATTAAATTATTTTTATTCAAAATTTTTTTTACCCAATTTTTTTATTTTTTGGAATATTGAGAGAAAAAAATTTTTGAACACTTTTTCTAAAGTATTTTATTCTATGTCACGAATCTGTCATCAGAAAGTTTGTCTCGTAAAGTGTGAGTTATAGGCGTTTTATTTTTTTTAACCAATTTGACTTCGTTTGCAAATATTTCTTGACATACTCAACGAATTTTAGATTTTAGCCAAACATTCTCTTTATTGCACAGAAAATAATATCGTGATTTTTTTTTTAATTAAAAATGGATTTGATATTAAATTTAACTTCAATTAAACATTTTAATTGATTCAATTAATGTATTAATTGAATTCTTAACTTTACTGAAAATAAAAATAAAATAAACAAACGAAACCGGTTTTATATGCTTTAGTGTTAGTAGCAAATGAAAAAATAAAATGCAAAAAACAACAAAAAAAACTTTTGAACTATTGTTTTGTACATTTTGGTGGTAGCAGCCAATGAATACATGAAAGCAACAAAAAAATTTAGTTTTATTGTTTTCTTTAAGGCGAGCGGTCGTTGCGGATAAATTGTTTTGATAATAAAATGTGTACAGTTGTGTTTTGCACATTGAAATATAATACAATTTTTTTTTGATTCAACTTTACTAAGGCGACAAAAATGCATGCAATAACAAGATTTAAAAATAAAAATGTAATTTTAAATAGTTATTGATATTTTAAAATACTACTATAATGTTTCTATGCAAAACTATACCAAGTGTTTATATTTAATAAAGAAAATAAATTTCTTAATAATGTAAAACAAAAACATTCTATGTTTATTTATTTTTAGGCATTTTTTGAAGTTCAACTTTTAAAATTAAATTGAGTTTTGGTCTTTTTTCAATTAAAAATTTTATGTGAATCAATAAATCTATATTATTGATTTTCAATTTTATATTAATTTTTTTTTATATATTTATTTAATTACAATTTTAATTGGTTTTCCATTTTATTTTCAATTAAAACTTTAATTGATTCAATTAACAATTTAATTAAGTTTTAAAACTGTTTTCAAACAAAATGAGTAATTAATATGCGCATTTTCGTGATACGTCCGAAATCAATTAATTTTTTAATTGAATCAACGAATTTCGTAATTGAAATTCATTTTTATTTTTTTCTGTGTGGATGGTCTACTTTACATGGCTGCTTTAAACAGATTTTTTTTTGCAAAATTTGGATAGTTATTAACTAAAAAATTTAATTTTCCACTAAAAAAGGATATATTTCATTTCCTAACACAATGGTTCTCAAAGGGTGGGTCGTGACCCCCTAAGGGGTCGTGGAAGAGTTTCAGGGGGGTCGCGAAGAATTTTGTCAAAACCTTAAATTTTGGTATATTTAAAACACATTTTTTTATTGTTGTGTTATAAAAATATACAAATACTTTTATTAAAGAAATAAATTATTTCCATCACTGAAGCAGGGCTGTCAGACTTGGCGATTTATCCCCAAAGTTGGAGATTTCAAGCGAGAAAAATTGACAAGAACTCTCATTTGGGGATTGGGGATTTTTATGGGGATTTTGAAAATTATTTTGGGGATTTTTTGGGGATATTCGTAAATCTACTTAATCTAAATTTAATTTTATCAACGATTCTTTAAATTAGTTTAAGTGACAACCACTCTTTGGTGCATGATTTCGAAGAGCGTTTAGTAAAATTTGCATTTATCGACTGCAAAATGTATATTAACATTACCAAAAAACCGTTTATTTTTGTGTTTGGGGATTTTTAAATTGCTAAATCTACGAAATAAAATTATAAAATTACCATCCATAATTTTTATATCCTTCAACTACATTATAGGGGTATACTCACTTTGTCATTCTGTTTGTAACGCATCGAAATATCGGTCGGGGACCCCATAAAGTATATATATTATTGATCTATGATCGATTCTAAGACTTTTCTAGAATGTCCGTCCGCCCGTCCGTCTGTATAAGACACGATGCACTCCAAAATAAAAGAGATAGACTCGTTAAGTTTGGCAGGATTATGTCTTTTGGTCCTATGCAGTTTAAGTTCCTAAATGGGCAAAATCGGACCAGGGGGAAAAAGTTCCCCCTTGAAGAACTTACCTAACCTCTGAAAAACGCCATATTTTCACAGTTTTTTTTTGTATTTTTGTTAAGCAAATGAAACAATTTGATGTCAGAAAAAGTTCAAAGTCCTGCACTGGACTTAGGAAATAAAACAAATTGTTTTTTTTTTCGCCCCCCTTTTGTGGGCCTGGATGTTAAAAATGTTTTTAAATAATGATAAAATTGTATTACTTAAGCTCAAAAAGCATAATAAATGAATTTTTAAGCATTTACCGCATGGGTTTATGTGTCCCCAAATGACCCCTACTGACGCCCCAAAAAAAAAACGCCGCTGCAATTTTTATTTATTTTTTATATGTTGGAGGATATTACAGTTTCGGCACAGCCGAATTTAACACTCTCACTTGTTTTCTTTAAATTGAAGAAATTTTGTATTATTAAAAATATACGTATTTTTTTATTGTTTGGGGATTTGTGGGGATATTTTTTTACATTTTTGGGGACAACGGAAAAAAGTACCTGGCAACGCCGCACTTAAGGTCCCTCCGTAATCACTGTGTAGTTGTTGATTTCCCGGGATGCCCAACATTGATTTGTGAAGTCTTTTGGCTGTGTCTGGCATCTGACAGTTCGTTTTCTATTAACTTTTCGATGCTGATTCCGAATCTGGGTTTCAAATTTTTCTAGTACGTTAGTTTTTTAAGAAAATTAAAGGCAAAGTTCACAAAAACGTATTCTTGTGCATTTTTAAGAACTTTGTTTGTGATATTTTTGGATGCGTCTAGGATCTGACCACTTTTTCGATTTACTTTTTAATGCTGATTCCAAATCTGGATTCGTGATCGAATAAAATTTCGATCAATACCAAATATTGGTACATTATTTTGAAAAAAGAACAATCATTTCCAATAAATTAAATATTAACGGATTGTCACCGGATTTTCGGTAGTTTACTGCCAACTCTAATGTACAAATACATTAGGGTGGCAGCGAATTTTATACGAATATATTTTTGTATACCCTCCACTCTAGTGATAGAGGGTATATATGTATAAGTTCGTCATTCCGTTTGTAAACACGCTAACTTTTGAAAAATTGTACGGAGGCTCCTGAAGCTTGCCACATAAGTTGGTCATGTACCTGGTCAGGTTGGTATTGTAATTCAGCGAAATGAATCCAGTGCACTATAGGGAATTTTCTTGTATTTTCTGGCCAAAACTCCAAAAGTTGGGATATTGCCTCAAAATTTGGCAAGTTTATTTGGCGGTAAGTTTTAAGGCTCTGTATAAAAAATTGGCATGATCTGGTCTAACAAATCGTGTTTTTAATGCAATTTTGTAATATAATTTTGTCAATAATTTGTACATCCACGCCTACAAAAGGGGGCGGGCAAAAAAATAATTTTCCCAGTGCCTTTGGTCCAAGTGCAGGGCTTTGAACTTCTTGTGGCGTATTTTTTTTTAATTTTTAAGCAAATGTACAAAAAAAATTTAAAATATGGGATTTTGCGTAGCTAGACTAAGTTATTTAAGGGGGAGCTTTTTTTCACATGTTCCAATTTTGCCCATTTACGAACTTGAACATCGTAAGACTATAAGACATATTCGTGACAAACATCAGGTGGATAGCTCTTTTGGTTTGGACAGCATCGTGCATTCCCCAGACAGTCAGACCGACAGACGGTCGGACGGACATCACTAAATATATTTTCCCCATGGAGCTGCATGGCTTAGCGGATGAATACATCTTACTCACAAAGAGTTTCCCAATACCTCATAGAGATATGGGAGTATGCAATTATATGCAAAAAAAGGAGCAGTCTACAAATATATTTGGTTTAAAAAAGAAAAAAAATAATTAAATAGAAAAATTAAAAAAATATATAAATCAACATTTTAAACCTGTACTTTGTACAAAATATATTTATTTGCTCTATTGGAAATTGAAATTAATTTCAAAAGATTTTAATACAGGATTTTAAGTACGTTAATTTTGTAATAAGTTATATTCTCCAAAATTAAAAAAAAAAAAAATTATAAAAATTTAAATTTTGTTTTTGACGCCTCTGTACTAGCGGTAAAAGAGTTTGGTGTACAAAAATATGTGTGCTAGCTTACTTTTATATAGTTTACTGTATAATGGCAACCGAAAAAAGTTTTTTTGAACACATCAAAAATGGACTTTTGGCCAACAATTCCTTATAAATTCCCTATAGTGCAGTGTTTCGAAAGTTATAAGCAAAGAGTGAATTTCGGCATAGGTTTTTCGCGAATTTACGAGATAAAAAACAAGCTAACTTTCAAAAGACAATACTTAGGGTGCTGAAGCTTGGCATATATATTTGTCCTTCCCCTAGTCAGGTTCAGGTTGAATTTTAGCCAAATCGGTCTAGTGGTTCGAAAGTCATTAGCAAAACCGTGAATTTCAGTTTGGTTTCACCTTAAATTCACGTGTTAAAAAAACAGCAAAAAAACAGCTTTAAATATATTGGTAACCCATAAAATTACTGTATTTTTGTCATTCATTGTCACAAATATTTTTACACAAAAAAAAATACACTCGAAAAAAAAATTACACTCAAAAAAAATTAGTAATTCTTAATTTTTTTTTTACAAAAATTACAAAAAAGTTTATACTCAAAATAAAATATTTCTTATCAAAATTGTTAATTTTTTTCACGTTAGAAAATTTACTATCCTTTAAAAAGGGCATTGTGGAGGGTATTCATAGAGTCGGCCAAGTCAAATTTAGCTCTTCTACTTGTCTAAAAATAAAAAATCGAAAAAAAAGAAAAAGCTTGTGTGTGCATTTTTTTACCTTGTGATCTTTGACGTCAACGGGGCACGGGTTCATGTTATTCGATTTGGCTGAAGTTTGTTCTACATCAGTTTAAGACCATGTGGCACAATATTCCGCCCGGAAAATGGTGAAAATCCAAAGTTGGAATTTCGCTGCCACCCTAATATACATATATATTAGCGCATGACACATAAAACATATCGCGGGCTTATAGTAAAATCATCTATCTGAATTTGTATATCCATGATTTGTGAGTTTAAAACTTTATTTCATTAAAAAAGAAAGATCAATTGTAGTTCGAAGAATCGATTTGTTATTCGAAGATTCTACTTGTAATTTGAAGATTCCATTTGTAATTCGAAAATTCCAATTGTAATTTTATAAAAATCAATTATAATTCGAAAAAGAAAAAATTTTAATTCGAAGATTCCCATTGAATTGTCATTGGAAGTTTCGAATTACAATTGAAATTTAGAATTACAAATGAAATATTCTCACTTCAAGTAGATTCTTTGAATAAAAAATTAAATCTTTGATTTACAAATGTAATCTTCAAATTAAATGTGGAATCTTCGTAAAAAAATTAAAGTCAAGTTACTCACCGGGATCTTAACGGGATCTTAACTAGCATGGTGTTATTACTTTTGGAATATTATTGTTTTTCAGATAAGAGAGTTTGTAATATAAGCCCTCAATATTCATTTATACAAAATTATAGCATTAAGTTGTTGCTATTTATTTATTTTAAGGAATATTTTGTACAACTAGACACATACTAAATGTTAAAAATATGTTCAATAGTGTGTCCCTAATAAAATTACATATTTAATAAATTAAGCATATTCTTAACCAGAAACCAGACCGAGAAATCTTTATGTATTACGACACCCTTAACTCGAATCGGCCATCAACAAAAAATATATCGTTGAGTTTTCATGTAATCTGAAAAGGAAGTTCCCCAAAGTGACTATTCCAGATTTCTTTGAAATTTTTACACAACATGGAGAAAAAACATCTGAATCGAATCTTTATGTATTTTGACCTTCTGAACTCGATTCCGCTCCGATAGGTCGATCTCAATTTTTTTCTATAGATTGTGAATAGATTTTAAGGAATTCAGGTAGTTTCACTTTGCAGACTTTCCTTGTAAGATTACAAGAAAATCCAACGATAGAATTCCATTCTGCGGGATCGAGTTCAGAAGGTCAAAATATTATATGTTTTATTTCTTTTATAAATTTTAAAGAAATCTTGAATTGTCCCTTTGGGGACTTTCCTTGTTAGATAACAGAAAAACCCAACGATAGATTTTTTTACTATGGCAGATTCGAGCTTAGGGGGTCGAAATACATAAAGATTTGTTGGTCTGGTTTCTGGGTCAGATTTTTTTTTTTTGGGGGGGCTGTGTTATCGTTGTAATATATGTATTGTTATTTTAAACAAAAAAGCTTTCATACCCAGTTAATCGCGATGTGTGCACGGAAAATGCGATACTGCAAATATTTTTTTTAAAGACTGTTTGCTAAAATTTTCCCAATAAAATAAATTTATAAGGGACAGTCTGAAGTACACTTACAAAAAAATTGAAAACCTATTAAACAAAGACCTTTATTTTGATCTAAGAACGAAAATATTGAAAAAAATTTAATATAAATTTACATTTACGAAATCTCGTTCAATAGAAATTTTCATTAAATGTCACTGAAATATTTTGAATACGGTATACTACCTAATAACCAAGGAGAGGACTTTCATGCAAATGCATGTTTTTTCCCTTTGGTCATAGAACAGCATAAAAAAAATATCTTTGCGAATCAAAGAATTTGCTTTAAAATGGCATCGATTCGTTAGTGCATATTTTTGCATATTTTGCCTAAAATGCATATTTTTGCATATTTTGCTATTATTTCGCTATAAATGCATATTTTTAGGTCATATTTTGTACAAATTTTAGTTTTTAGCTATTTTTTTTAATATTTTTAGCTATTTTTAAAATTTTTTTATGATATTTTTATTTTTTTTTGCATTAAAGTAATTACTAAATTTGTTAAGATAATTTTTATTTTTTTAATAACATTTTAGGTGTGTTCCAGAACTTTCCGGGTAAAGTTCGGTAAAATGAGAGCAAATCAAAAAACCTCTCACGATACCACAAAAATACACAAAAGTACGGGAACGCTAAAAACCACATTTCAAGCCCAAAATAATAGAAAATGTAAACAAACCAATAACGCTAAAATATTTTCGTAAGAAAAATTACTTTAAACAAGAAAACAAATTGTAAAAGTTTATTTTAATAACAAATTATCTTTTTTTGTATTGAAATAACACATTTCCTTGGTTTAGTTCTTTATTTTATTTAAATTTCCAATTTAGCTTCACAAAAAAATCAGCTGTTTTTTCAACATCTGACTGTTACCAATTTACCCGAAAAAAAGTGCGGGTAAGTTCGGTAAAATGAGAAACTAATTTATTCTCTCAAAAACTCTCTCATTTACCCAATTTTTGCGTACGGGAACGCTTTTCGGGCTGGTTTGGGTACCCGCGGGCACCCGCGGTAACGTTGTGGAACAGACCTTTTATACACACTGTATATATCATAGCTGTATTATTGATTTTTTTTATTTGGATTTTTTGGAAATAAATAAAATACTTTGATATTTTAGTTGGCTATCAAAAAATAAAATGTTTTGTTATTTTATTTATTTTGGTTTGAATAAAATAAAATTTTATTTTATTCAAATTCATAAAAATGAAATAATATTTCTTTCCAAAAAAATCAAATAATTTTTTCTGATTGCTTATTCAAACAAACAAAATAGATTTTTTCAAAATAATCAACAAAAATTTGTGATTTTTTTTGGTTATTCACAAAAATTCAAATGAATAACGTATTATTTAAATAAAAAAAAAGAAATATTCTTGAAAATTTTGTGTTTGAAAAATAATTTTGTTTTTATTTATTTTGCATTTTATTATACAGTAAAACACACAATTATTCTTACAAACCACTATTGTTTTATTGTTAGCTTGTTATTAAAGGTTTTCTTTACTAAAACATTAGGCTTGTTTTTTTTCAGACCGGATTAAGATTGGGATTCACTTTATTTATTGTAAAAATGTGTCAAATCAAGTCCAGAATTTTTTTTTATATTTTTTTTTCTAAATCTACATACAATTAGTAAATACATATAAACAGGTAAGAAACTAAGCGGTGTCCATAATGTAAAATGGTATAAATAAATCGAATTTAATCCTAGGATTTAACTAAATTTAGTTTTTATACTTCAAATTTTTACCTTAGCTTAATTATGTTTTTATTTTATTATTGATAATAGGATGTAGATTTAGAAAAAAATTAAAAAAAAAATTGTTTGGCCAGATTTGAACCTTTTTAAAGTAAAATAAAGTTATTCCAATATTGATTTAATGCAAAATTGTTTGGCCAGATTTGAACCTTTTTAAAGTAAAATAAAGTTATTCCAATATTGATTTAATGCAAAAAACAAGGCTATTAATTAGAATATTTTTTTAAATTTTTACGCAAATTGATTTTTAATGTTTAAAAAATACTGTTAAAACGTTTTGCTATTGAAAATACACTACTTGAATAAACTTTTCGATATTTTTTTAAAACAATAGACAGTCCTGAAAGGATGTATATTTACTAGGGTGATTAGACCGGTTTTTCGAAACCGATTTAAACCGGTTTTATGTGGCTTGCAACTTCCGAATTTTTAAAATCTTAACTATTTGAAAACCAGTTAGACCGGTTGGTTTACTGTCGAACCCCGGTTTTTATAAATCAACCTTTAAAAGCAGTTAAACTCGATTTTTTTAGTGTAAAGGTGTTAAAAAAATCCCAAATGAATGAATACCAAGTAAAAAAAATAATTTCGCCTGGGCTGAATCCATAAATTTGAGTGCAAATCATTTCTGGATGTGGCAAATCTTTACATATAAAAAAAAAATAAGCAAAAATTTTTAATGAACATTTTTGTCTACTATCAAAATTTTATTTTAAGTAATTTTTTAATGTTTGCTTGTTATTTTTTTTTTTAATAAAAAATGTTTGCAGTAAAAAATATTCCATTGAAGTTTGAACATTTTTTAAATGCTTTTTATAAAATTTCAATTGTATTTAAAAAATTTCGGTTTGTATTTCAAAATTTCCATTGGTTTTTTAAATTTTTCTTTTGTATTTTAAAAATTTCTATGGTTTTCAAAAATTCCTTTTGTTTTCAAAATTTTTCATTGATATTCCAAATTCTCTAAACGCCTTTAAAAAATTTTCATTTTTATATCAGAAATTTTCATTTGCATTACAATTTGTAGAAATGAAAACCTCTAAAATACAATTGGTAATTTTTGAAACGTAAATGAATTTCCGAAACATAAATGAAAATTTTTGAAATACATATAAATAAAATTGAACATTTCTAAAACGTATTTAAAAATTTCTGAAATATAATTGCAAATTTCTTAAATACAAATTGTATTTTCTGAAGTAATATTGGAAATGGTGATATAAAGTACCAATTTTTTCGAAACACCGACAAATCTCTGCTTTATATTGGCCGTAATAAATATTTTTTGCCTTATTTTGCAAAAAACCGAAAAAACGGGTTCATTCGGTTTTTTGTCAATTTAAAAAACGCTGATTTTTGAACTATTCGAAAACCGGGCTTTAAAATTTCGTAAGGGTCTTTAGATTAAAGATATCGTCACCCAAAACTTTGTTTTTTTATATGTAAGTGAATTAAGAAAAAAATTTGTATATAATAATTATCAGATATCATTCCATTTCGCAAGAACTTCTTCTGACATAGAAATATTTTATTTAATTTTGCATTTGTTCAGATGTTGAAATATGATCCGATTTGGCCCATTTTCGTACATAACCAGCCTCAGACCATAAGACATATTTCTGACAAATTTCCGCAGTCTAGCTCTTTTAGTTGGGACTGCATCATGTCTTCCACAAACAAACGGACGGACATCTGTAGAATGTGTTACAATCTATCTCTAATCAATAACATATATTGTATAGTCTGTTAGATGGATATTTCGATTCATTACACACGGAATGACAAAGTGAGTATAGTCCTTTTAAACCAACCTCTAAAAATCGCCTTTTTTCAGATTTTTATACTTTTGTTAAAAAAATAAAAGTTTTTATATCTGCACTTGGAATTTCCTAAATTACAACTTAACTCTTCTGAATTTCAATGGACTTTATTAAATTACAATTTATAAGAACCTGACATCAAAACAAAACTGTGTTGTAAGAATAATTTTGTGTTTCTCTGTACAAAATAAATGAAATAGATTTTTTTTCAAACACAAAATTTTCAAGAATATTTATTTTTTGTTATTTGAATAATACGTTATTTATTTGAATTTTTGTGAATAACCAAAAAAAATCACAAATTTTTGTTGATTATTTTGAAAAATTATATTTTGTTTGTTTGAATAAAAAAAATCAGAAAAAATTATTCGATTTTTCGTTATTCAAATAAAATCAAAATAAATATTATTCATTTTCAAATATTTAAATAATCCGTTATTTGATTATTTTTGAAAAAATATTGTTATTTATTCATTTCGTTATTTCAATCATAGCATACAGCTATGGTATATATGAATATATGTATAAGCTTACAATGCCAGACTGAATTCAAATATTATGTTTTTTTTAATAAAATTAAAAAAACAAGTGGATATTTATGATTTTTAGTGCATATTTTAGGATTTTTATTGCATATTTCAAGACTTTTTAGTGCATATTTTAGGCGCCTAAAACATAGTTTTTTAGTGCATGAAGGTCCTGTCCCTGCTAATAACAAACCTTAACGAATACCAGTTAATTGCAGTGCGAGCATTCGAAAGCATTATGAAACCTTTGTACACTTAAGGTTAGGTTTATGTGGCTGCTGAAGCTTTCTGTCAGCATATATTGACTCTGAAGTCCGTTGTGATACCACGGGACAGTAATGGGGTACCCTTATTAGTCCCTGCCGTAAAACCAACGTGTCGTTATTAAACTCCTTTGGTGATGAATTTTCACATCCGATAAATTAGATTAGAAATGTCATAAAAATGGTCGATAGTTTTCAACTACTCCTTACCAATGCAACTCCGGCAGAATTCAATTGACGGCACATTTAACTGCTCTGCGTGCTTTCCTACAAGGTACAGCAACCAACGTCGAAATCTCTTCTCTTGAAAGCGATAGCAGCTCACTTGTGCACTGCACACACAATGCATTTCCATAGGAACATGTAAGCTAGTTCACAGTATTTCAAGCTCATCTACTTAGCAATTCCCTGGAATGTTCCTGTGCCCAGGGTCCCATATGAGTCTTATGTTAAACTTCTGGGTTAACCTAATTAAAGATGAGCGGCTGTTATTATCAGATCTTGTCTTTAGAAACATTAAAGCAAGGGACCTTGACCGCTGCTTGACTGTTAGAATAGATGTTGACTGCGGTTATAGATAAGACATTGCATCTCCACCCGTCCGCTACTTATTTTATTTCCCGCATCTCTGACTGGTAAACACTGCAATGATCTGGCAATTCCTAAGCCACTCTCAACCATGTTGGCAAATTAGCTTTGGCTTTTTTTTATAAAAGAGTCAATGTCTACAAGCCACGGAAGGGGTCGACTGTTGCCAAGAGTCTGGAGAAAGTTGATATTCCGGGGAGCACCATACAGTAATGAATGTGGATGGTGTTAATGCCATCGATTCTATGCTGATTAGAGGTGCATCTGGCATATTCGAAGCCGAATCTGGTAACGAATGCGACCACTATGATAGCACGGAGGACAAAGCAAATATTGTGTAATGTTGTCTCTGATTTAGGGCAGATGGAACACATATCTAGCTTATTCGAAACCTTATCTGGGAAGGAATGCGTACACCATGATAACTCTAAGGGCGAAGCCAATGACACGGTGGTGGAAAATATGGTAGAGGAAATACTAGATGTTGCGGTTCCTCAAATAAACCTCAATCACTGTAAGGCAGGCCTATTTTGGACGCAGCAAAGCCAGTGGAAGAGTCGGCTGGGGAGGAGAGTCCGGAAGAGGTTGTATTCAGCTGACCGATTCTAGGCTGATGGGAGATGAATCTGGCATTTTCGAAACCGAATCTGGTAACGAATGCAAACTCTGTTATAACACGGAAGACAAAGCTAATGTCACAGTGGGTTACATTCGGGTCGAAGCCTATGCAGTGAGGAATTCGGAGAGTTGTGTTGCCTCCGATTCCGAACAGATGGGACACACATCTGGCTTATTCGAAACCAGATGTGTGGGACGAATGTCGTCTCTAATGTCATCATCTCCAATAACACGGTGGTGAAAAAAAACAAGAGGTTGCGGTTCCTACAAATAAACCTCCATCATTGTAAGGCATCCTCAGTTGCACTCTTGCTGCGCCTGATGACAGGAGCAGTTGACTTGGTTTTTAGAGATTGCAGATTAAAGACCCCTGGGTTTAAGTTGATGGTTACTAGGGTGCGCCAAAAATGTCAACTTTCGATTTTATACCGTCACTCCCCCTAGAAATATTCGTTTTGGTATCAAAATACACTATGCAAAAAATTATGGCGATCGCTTGAGGGGAAAGGGTGCCTCAAACGCCTTGAAAATGGAGAAATATGTCAAATTTGACCATTAGATGAAAAAAAAAATTTTTTTTTGTTGTTATTCAATTTCGCCAAAAAAAATTTTTTTGTATAAGGTTTAATAAGAACTACTTACAAAAAAAATATAAGCTTTCCACTACATCGCCTACCCATTTTAACTTGCGATACAAAAAAGGGCAGTTATTTTTAGGGGTACCCAAAAGTAACATTTTTATATTTTTGAAAATTTTATTAAAAAAAAAAATTTAAATTAAAATCGCTCTCCACCAGTTTTTTATATATATTATAAAGATAAAAAATGTGAAATATTTTAAATATCCGTTCGGCAGTTTTTCTTTTATAGCGACTCGAAGTTAGCGGATTTCAAGGAAAATTAATTTTTTGCTGTATTTTCTTTAATTTTGAACTTATTATTACGTTTTAAACAAAATTGACGAAATTGGCTTTGCAACTGATTAAATTGGATCATAAATTTTAGTAAGTAAATAATTTTTGCAGGACAACATTAACCCTTGTAAACCCGCGTCGAAGATGACCCACAGCGCAAATATTCCCCATTGTATGCCGGCTTTTATATTTTTTTTTAAAATATAATAAAATTAATCTGTAAAAATAAATGTTTTAGTCCAAGTTTATTTAAATTTACATGTGAAAAAACAATGTTTTTAAATTATAGCGCATTTTTTATACACGGTGGGTGACAATACAATGAAACTTTTCTAAAGTAGATCCAATTTGTTAAAATAAAATTTAACAATACTAAACGTGATTATTTTAAATTGAGTATTATTTTTAAAAATGTTATTAATGTAATTTATAAAGCGTTGATTTAAGTTAAATAGCGTGAAGATTGAGCAAATATTAAATGAAATACGCGTGTCGCGCTGGAAAATGCAATTATTTATACACATTTTTTTTAGAAAATTATTTAAGAATATTTTGAAGTCGATTTTTTCTAAATTCAAAGAAAAAAAACATAAAAAATTGTCCATTAGCTTTTCTTTAGTCATCAACTAATTTTTTCAACAACCCAAACAAAAAATTTTATTAGAAAGTAGAAGAAATCATGAATGCTTAATGTGTTTGATACAATCAAAAAATATTTCATCATATTTATGAAAAGCTTCATTAAATATACAAAAACTTCATAAAAAGGGTTAAATTCTTAAAGTGCATACACGATGAATAGCTAAAACTACTTCCATTTACTAATTTCATGATTAAAAAAAAAAATAGCTTAAAGAATAATATTTCCAAAGTGGGACATAATTGACCCGGGTTCACATGGGTTAAAGCTAAACTCTAAAAATTACTAACTAGCTAAAATTTATGATCCAATTTAATTACTTACAAAGCCAATATCGTCAATTTCGTTTAAAACGTAGTAATAAGTTCAAAATTAAAGAAAATACAGCAAAAAATCAATTTTCCTTGAAATCCGCTAACTTCAAGTCGCTATAAAAGAAAAACTGCCGAACGGATATTTATAATATTTCACATTTTTTATCTTTATAATATATATAAAAAACAGGTGGAGAGCGATTTTAATTTTTAAAATTTTTTTTTAATAAAATTTTCAAATATGTAAAAATGTTACTTTTGGGCACCCCAAAAAATAACTGCCCTTTTTTGTATCGCAAGTTAAAATGGGTAAGCGATGTAGTGGAAAGCTTATATTTTTTTTGTAAGTAGTTCTTATTAAACCTTGAACAAAAAAATTTTTTTTTGGCGAAATCGAATAACAAAAAAAAAAAAATTTTTTTTTCATCTAATGGTCAAATTTGACATATTTCTCCATTTTCAAGGCGTTTGAGGCACCCTTTCCCCTCAAGCGATCGCCATAATTTTTTGCATAGTGTATTTTGATATAAAAACGAATATTTTTGGGGGGAGTGCCGATCTCTAGCATAATTTTTATTGTACCCATACAACTTTGGCGCACCCTAATGGTTACCAAGGGTGAGGGCTCAGCAATTCCTGAATTTTTTGTTAAATCATATTTTAGTGATATAGATGTCACAGCGGCTAGCTGTAAACTTAATAGAAAGTCTAGTTGGCTCGCCTTTGCGTATTTTACTAACCTGGATTCGGGAGTGTGAATCAAGGAAGTGTACTAAGACACAAACGATAGAGACGAGTCACTTTTAGAGTTTTTGTTAAGTACTAACTGTATATTTCTGGGGTAGTGAACCAACTTTCGCTACAAGTAGTCGGCAAGAGGTTCTTGATGTAACACTTGTATCAGATACATTGTCTAAATCAATTGATGACTGGAGAGTTTTGGAAGAGCATTCCGACTTAGATCATCGCTACATTGAGTTTTTACTCAAGGAAGGCTAAGGCAGTCTCTAAAAATCTGAATACTCTTACTCTTGAAATAACAAATGTTTGTAAAATGTTTTTGGACGCCGCTTGCCTATCTGCAGAGTCTAGGGTCAAATTGAAGCCATCTTGGTGGTCAAATGAGTTGCAGAATAGCAGAGATTCCTGCAGGAAATTCTTTAATAAGACAAAACTTTCAAGAGCGGACGTGGACTGGTCTTCATATAGTCTTCAACTTTTGAGTATTAAGAAGATGAGCAAAAGTGCCAAATATGATTCTTGGAAAAACTTCTGTGGAAACATAGAAGACGAGACTCTACCAAAGCTCTTCCGATAAGTCACCGAAGCTTACTTGTTCGTGTAGTTTCGATCCGTCTGTGTAAAAATATATTGAGGCTCTAGTACCCGGAATGTCCGCTTCCAAGACTCATTGGATGGTATCATAGTGATAAAGTGGCTCTCAAACGGGCTCATAGAGGGAGCACAGTCCATGTTTTGTGATATTGTTATCATTTCTAACATTGCGCATTAGATACACTCGCTGCTCTTCCTTTTCAGTGTGCTCATAAGCCGAATTGCCGACTTTAACGCATACTCCAATTGTATTAGGTGAAGAAAAATTCATAATGCAGACGTACGCATAGTGCGAAGAGTTTCACTGATACACATCGATATCATTCAGCAAAATTCGACGTACCTCTGCTGTATAAATCTCTTGCCAATTTAAGCAAATCTTTTAGAGCACCCTGAAGAATGTCCCTTAATGTTGGCATGTGCTTTACCGTTACCGCTATCGAGACATCGTCAGCATATCAGACAACTGACATGCTTCTAGAGATGCTGCTCTCTCATGAACACAGTGACCTTTTGCTGTGCCCCTTTTGACTATTCGAAATATGACAGACGCTTTTAATTCAGAAGTTATACGTCTATTGGCAACTAAACGTAGAGTCTACATTTAAAACGATCCAATGCCTCACTTCTAGACCATCAAAGAGCGGATGGTCCATACCGAAACCACAATAGTTCCTCAGCGATGCTGATAGATCGCGTTTGCCCTAATCGCGAACTATACTACTAGACCAGACAATGCCGCAACTATGATGTTTGGGATGTCATTATTAAAAGTCCCCTCAATATGAAGGGTTAAAACTATTGGGCGTTCAAGTGCTTTTTTTCTAAAATTAAATTTACATATTTAATTATAATGTAAACTCAATTTCCGAAAAAAGGCACTTGAACCCCATGTGATTTAAGCTGCTCACATCAACAAAAGCAGCTTTACCGAAAGCTTATGGTACCAACGAGCTAAACTTTAAAACGAGATAGACTTCATAGATTTTTTTCTTAGTGTATTGTACTGTCATAAACTTAATTCTTTAAAAACATGTTGAACATACATAAATGTACGTACTACGTATGTATGTATAATTTGTTGTCTTGTCGGGCATTTATCCTTGTTATATATTTGTGGCTTGTTGTCGTTCTTGTTTAATGACTGTTGTTGCTGTTAGTTTTAGTTAACTATTGTTGCAACATTGTGGGTGGTTGTCGGTTGATATTTTTTGTATGTGGGTGTCTTCAATTTAGTATACATATCCATCTGTATGTGTGTATGCATACATGCGCCATCTACCAACATTATACACGTTTAGGCCGTTTGTAAATTGGAAAATTGGTGTGATTTTGTTGCCGTTATTTCATTTTCTTATTTTTTTTTTTTTGCTTCCGTTTCCTCCATTTCCTGGCTTTCAAACATGTTCTGGTATGTCTGTATGTTTATGCATGTAGTATGTATGTATTTTGTAGTGAATGTCTGTATTCTATTTTTAAGGATACGCTTGTTGGCATATTGCCTTTTTATTTTGTTTTTGTCTACTGACATCCATCTACCGACGCCTGCCCCCGCTCCCTCACTCCAACTAAACACTGCTTTGTGTTTTCTAATAAACTTAAATGAAGGCAATATTGTGGCGCTATTTTTGGGTTTATATAGAAACAATAAAACTGAATTGAATTCACTTTAATATAGCATTTTCGAAACATTTAAAATGTCGTATACAAAGATACATACACATTAGGGTGGAGCAGCTTATTTTCACTATTCATGCCAGTTATAGTTTTGGCAGTTAAAACAACTACATTTGTTAGTTGTTTTAACCGGAAATGTTTTTGAGTAGTTTTTTCATCTGTCATATTCAGTTGATTTTACTTACATATTTTGTTGTCTGTAATACGTGTTTTAACTGGAAATGTTTTTGAGTAGTTTTTTCATCTGTCATATTCAGTTGATTTTACTTACATATTTTGTTGTCTGTAATACGGAAGATAATTTTCAATCATTTTTGAAATTTTAACCACTGTATTTTGAGATCTATTGCAATAACCATATCGAAGTTCGAAGAAAAGGCATAAATCGCTCTACCCTAATATATAAACAGATTTATATTTATAAATTTATTTAGAGGATTAGACTGCAATCAATTCGATAATGAAGAAGAGTACTACATACATATTTACAATAAATAATAAAATTCAAGCAAATTTATGGGGAGAACCTTAAAAAGTAGTTTCAACATGAAATGACTTTTGAAAATGGAACAGTTTCATACAACGATATAACACAAATTGCAGTTTCCGAAAAATTGTTTGGCAACTCTTAAACTGGGAAATCGGTACATTTTTTACAGTGGTTCTTATTCTATTTTTTTATACTTTTAATATGTTTTCTGGCAAAACTAGCAAGTCAAAAAAAGTGTTAAATTCTGCTGTGCCGAATCTATTATACACTCAAAAAAAAAAACTGGTAAAACGCCTGGTAAATTGTCTTGTAATCTTGTACTTTGCTCAAACGAGAACTACAGTTTTATTGGTAATTTTACAAATTTATTTTCGAAATTGTATTCTACCATTTTGAAAGGTTATTTTACAAAAAAAAAAATGTAATTTTACAACAAAGTCTTTCTTACGAGGATTGTAGTTGATTTACAAAACAAAAACTGTTATTTTACAAAAATTAAGTTATTACCAAATTCGCATTGATTTTTTTAAACATGTTTAAGTACTTAAACATGTTTATGTACCTTAACAAGTTTAAATTTAAACATGTTTAAATGGTTAAACATATTTAAAAAAATGAATGCGAATATGGTATATACGAGGATTTATGTTGTTTGACAAAAAAAAAAAAAATTTTGTAAATTTTCTATTTTTTTAAAAAGATTCCCGAACAAAAGTTATTTCTTTTTATTGAAAAATATTTAAAAAAAAAAGATGACAAAATTTTGAAAAAATGTATTACGAAGATTCTAGTTAATTTTTGTTGTTTACAAAAAAAATTTTTTTTTTGTAAATTTACCATTTTGGTTTGTGAATTTACCATTTTTTTATACATATTTACCTTTTTTTCTAGAAATTTTACCATTTTTTTTTTTATTTTTCCGGTTTTAAAACAATATTTTTACCAATAAAATTGGTTATTTTACCAATTTTTGGCGCATTCAAAATTACGAGAAAATCTTCGTAATTTTACGAGAATTTTACCAATAGCCACGTAAATTTACGAGATTTTTTGGTAACTTTACAAGGTTTTTTTTGAGTGAAGGTACACTTTGTCCACCTAACAGTCCGGTAAATGAATTCATCAGAACAATGGTGGACGAACGCAAGATAACGTAGTTGGTCCACTCCTTCAAGCCCAACAAATTGGCAAGGACTGATTTTATATTTCTGGCACTCTTGCAGGAGTCCCTGGGATGATCATATCATGGCTACAGTGTATCTTTAAGGGTAGCTTGGCATCAGAGTATATACCCTCCGAATGGAGAGAGGTAAGGTTGGTCTTAATCCCCAAAGCGGGAAAGATAAACCACAATGCCGTAAAGGATTACAGACCTATCAGTTTGTCATCGGTTGTATTGAAAACACAGAAAAGACTGGTAGATGTTTACGTGAGAAGTACCATCACAACAGACAATTTCGCCTACCTTACACTCAAAAAAAAAATGTGGGTATTCTATACTAAAAATTTTAACTAATGAAGAATTTTTTTAGTCCAAAATGTTCTAGTGCAGGCGTTGGTAATCAATACTAAATATTGTTACTAATATTATTCCATACCAGTAAAAATTACTAATTTTAGTACTTTGAAGATACTAAAAAACTACTGTTAATTAGTAACTTATTAGTAGATTTTGCTACCAAATCATTTACTAATACTTTTTGCGACGGCTTTAAGTGATGATGTCGGGTTGACTGAAAATACTCGTTACAAAAACGAGTATGTTTTGACATAATTACTCAACGTGGAAGGTACAACAACAATGTCAAAATATCATCAATTATTAATGCCCTACAAAATACAGGCACGGACACACAAATTACTCTATGGACCGTCACCATGTTGAAAAGCCGGGCATTTAACTCAAAGATATGTGATATTGAATCGAGGAAAGTAGTTACAAAGGGCACTCCTCAAGTAGGACTGATATCTCCTCTTCTGAGGAATTTTGTAATAATCAAAGGTAAGATTTTGCCAACGATTAGCGAACTCATGGAATCAGCGCTTAAGATACTCTCAACCGAACTCGTGTTTTGCACAAAACGCGACTAAGATAGACAGGTCTATTCTTCCCAAATTAGATGGAATCACCCTGGAACTATCTAATGAGGCGAAATAACTGGGTGTAGTCCTGGACTCAAAGATTTCTTGGAAAAGGAATATATAGGAAAGCATGAAAAAGTCGTTATGTGCTTTTGACACCTGCAGAAGAACTTTCGGAAGATGATGGAGTCTAAAACCGTATATTGTCCGCTGGATGTATGGTGCGATAATTAGACCAATACTTAACTATGCGGCCCTTGTGTGGTGGAAAGCAGTTGATAACAAATCATATCTTTGAAACCTACAGAAGGTACAGCGACTGGCGTGTATGGGTATCATTCGTGCTATTAGATCGGCAGCCAAAGCCTGTCTGAAAGCGATACTAAACATTCAGTCTGTGGATATCAACATCAAAAGCACAACAGCAAAATCGGCTCTCAGGTTAAGAGAGTCGCAAATGCTTAAGCAGCGCTCTTGGGGACACTCGACCATATTAAGTACGGTAGGCGGGACAGAACTGGAATAGACAACCGACTATATCTCACCGGAGACGAACTTTAATAGAAACATTGAAGTCCAAATACCAACTAGGGAAGACTGGGTGGAAAACTCTGTTATAACAGAGAATGCAATATCAATCTTTACAGACGAACTGGAGATGGGTACGAGTTCGGGAGTATAATCTGACCTAAGTCCTTGCGCCATTAACATTTTCGTGGACAGTCTTGCAGCCCAGAAGGCCTTAGAATCAAACACTGTAAAATCTGTAATTGCTAGCAGTTGTATACGATCCCTTCATCGAATCAGTTAGCATACAGTCGAGCTAATCTGGGTCCCTGAACATATTGGGGTCGCTGGGAATGAATTTGCTGATGAATGTGCAAAAAATAGATCAGAGTCGGTGGGGGAACGTGTCGAACTTGGTATCTCGGTTCGCATAGTGGAATTGATGAACGAAATTGATGGGATATCAGAGAATAGAATGAAGATTAGGTGGATATCACTGACTACGTGCAGGATATCGCGAACCCTGTGACCACTGTCAAATCCTAAAAGGACGAAAAGTCTTTTTACTTTCGGCAAACGGACGGTTAGCCAATTAGTGGGAGTACATACAGGAAACTGTATAATTGACCAATGGCAGTACGTATGGGAATTTCTGATAGGGACTATTGTAGAAATTGTAGGGAAGTGGAGGAGGAGTCAGTGAAGCACTTGTTCTTCGAATGTCCGGGTCTGATGAAGGGCTCCTTAAGTATTTGGGGCAAAGATTTTTGATGGTCTAGATTGACTAAACGGTGTCTCATTGACATATCTAGCAGAATGTCTTAGAGAATCGTGGTGGTTTAAGAAGTGAAAATTTTTGTATCAGAGGGTAAGTAGGAAAATATCAATTAAATGAATCACAATGGGTCTTACAGCAGGCTAGTAAATTCGCTGAATTTGCGGACGCCCATGCAACCTAAACTAAGATTCGTCACATATGGGTCATTCTTATTTTGTATGAACATAGGAAATTGTTGTCGTGTAACCGTCACTGACATTTTCTTTAATTTACGTGATTGTAGTAAACAAGTTAGAAATATACACTTTTTTATTTAGGCTATTCACTTAATTTTTTCACACAAAATTTTACTCAAACCTCGAACCACGAAATAACTTAAAACATCGCGAATTTTTGTAAATTTGTGATTAATCATTTATAATTTAATTTTAAATTTCCTATAGAAAGTGTGAAACAAATCACAAAATTAATTCGTGGGGTTCTGATCAGATGTTGTTTTCCTACATTTTGTGCGTTTACAACTTTTTTAATGAAACTTCGAATACAATGAAGCAAATTTTATGAAAATTTTTCTTAATATGCAAGATATTTAATAAAGCTTATAAATTTCTCCATTGGTTACATAAAAACAAAATAATGAATCCGTTTCATTAATATCACGAATGTTTTTTTTTTTCAGTGTACCAGTTGGCTAATTTACCAGATCCGTAACAGCTTAGGATTTCCACAATAAAAGGGCTTGTACTCTATATGCTGAATACCTCTAATATTTAAATCTATCTTCCTTTACATTAAAAAAAGAGTTGTTGTTTTCTTTTTTTATTAACATCATCAGCTACATATAATAACAATAATAACCAAAATACTGATTTTCCCCTCGACTAATTAACTTTAACTATTTTTAACAAAACACCAACAATTTAAAGAGGGTAAATTATTTGTGTTGCTTTTTTTTTGAATCGTAATAGGAAAAATAATACAAAAGAGAATCTCTTTAAATAAATTTACATAAGCTAAGGAAGTGAGGCGTTACAATATGCCAGCCTTCCGCAACCCATGATTGTGCTATTCGCTAAATAAAACAGAAAAAAAAGAAATAAACCTTTTTTTACTCTATTTTGTATGTTCTAACACCACCCTGCAATTGAAAAAAGTACTTTTCTTCTAATAGATATTAGGGTGAAAACTATTTAACCCAGTCATATTACTTTTGGGGTAGATTTAGAATTAAAAAAATATTAAAGTGTTTAAATCTATTTGTGGACAGACATTAACAAATTTTTTTTTGTCAATTTTGACAAAACCTTCGAAACCTAAGTATGGATGGATCGAGGATGGAGATGCGTACGGGTTCAAGAGTGTATTCTGAAAGCCTTGAAATCCGGCGCTCTTGAGACTTCCGGACCATTGTAGTGTTTTCCAGACAGAGGTACTTGCAATTGATAAAGGTACTCGCAAATTATAATGGCTAGGGTCTAACATCGTTGTGCCATAAAGATTTTCGTGGATAGTCTCGCAGTTTTGAAATCAAACACGATGAAATCGGGAGTCGTTAGGAACTGTATACAATCCCTTCGCTAAATCCGACAGCACTCATTCAAGCTAATCTGGGTCCCTGGATAAAGTGGGATTTCTGGAAACGAATTGGCTGATGAAAGCACAAGGAATGACTCTGAGTCGTGAGGGAAGAGGTTGAACTTGACTCTCAGTTCCTTTAGTGGAGATAATGAATGAACTTGATATTATAGCACTCCCAAACTCAAAGAGGACAGAAAGTCTTCTTACATGTGAAGCCTTTTAGCCTATTGGCAGGTGTACCGACTAGAGATTGCATAATCGGTGAAATAGCCGTGTGTATGGGAATCCCTGACCACGTCGGACACCCATCCAACCTAACCTTGTGAATTCAAATCAGACATATTTCCTTCACTTTTTATTTCCGAGTAATTCGCATTTCAAAAATTACCATTACCAAAATCCTCTCCGTAAACCTACAAACCTTTCCTTATACATTTTTGTATCCAAATTCCACAAGTAAAAGTCACCCACCCATCCCTAACTAGTCTCCTTAGCAGAACAAAGCTTTAGTACTTGCTTTTTTGTTTCAAGAGACAAACATTCCTATTTAGGAACCTGTAAGGTCTTACAACCTAATCGGCTTTGCAATTTCTTGGAATGTTCCTGGGACCCATAGGTTAGGTTGTATGTGGCTGCTAACGCTTAACGTCAGCACACATAGACTCTGAGGTCCGTGGTGATACCAAGGGACGTTAAAGTGGTTCTCCTAATAGTCCCTGCTCCTTATCAGCTCCTTATGAAACTTGTAAGATATAGAGTTTTGAAATTTGATAAAACAGAAAGAAAGCTCCCTAGATCCCAGTGAAGCAAATCTCTGACTAGAAAGTGCCTCCCAGCGACAGATAAAGTGTTCTATAGTTGCCAACTCCTCCTCATCCACTCAACTCCGACAAAAGTCATTTGACGCCACATTTAACTACTAAGCGTGCCTTCCTATAAAGCAGTGTCCGGTAATTACAGCAACCACCTTTAAAGACTAGAAAAAGCCAAATCTGTCGTGTAGTCTCACGCGTACATACATCTGCCCATTACTGATTAGCCTCCTTCGCGGAACAAAGCCGTAGATTTTGATTTCCTTACTTCCCCTCTGATACAACATTTTTTTATTTCTTAAGTCGACCCGATTCTCTAAGATATTCTGATGTCAATGAGACATGGTTTTGGCAATCCAGGTCATTGAAAAATGTTTGCCCCAAATCCTTAAGGCGGATTCTCAACAGACACGGACATTCACATAACAAGTGCATTACTGACTCCTCATCCACTTCCCCACAAATGCTACAGTAGTCCCTATCAGAAATACGGTCATTTGGCCAATTATACTGTGTCCTGTAAGTACTCCCACTAATAGGCTAACCGTCCGTTTGCCAAACGTAAAACGACTTTTTGCACGTAGTCAGTGATATCCACCTATCCATCATTCCATTCTCTGATATCCTATCAATTTCGTTTATCAATTCCACTATAGGATCCGAGATATCAGGTTCGACACATTCCCTATTGACTCCGAGTCACTTCTTGCACATTCATCAGCCAATTCGTTCCCAGCGACACCACTAATTGTAAGTCCAGAGACCCAGATTAGCTTACCTGTGTGCTGACTGATTAAATTAATGGATCGTATAAAATTCCTTACTATTCCGATTTTACAGTGTTTGATTCTAAGGGCTGCAAGACTATCCACGAAAATTTTAATGGCGAAATAACTTAGGTCCCTTGTCATAATCCTCTGCACGGCCTGAATAATACTACACTTGTCCGAAATTCTGACTGAGGCCCTGATGTCGAGGCATTCAGAGTTTCTTCCGAACCCGTACCCATCTTCGATTCGTCCGTAAAGATTGAGACCGCATTCTCTGTCATAACAGAGTTTTCCGCCCAGGCATCCCTAGTTGGTATTTGGACTACGAAGTTTCTATCAATGATCGTCTGCAGTGAGATATAGTCGGTTTTCTGTTCAAGTTCCGTTTACATTGCTAAACGTACCTTC
This sequence comes from Pegoplata infirma, assembly GCA_963921195.1. Classification (NCBI taxonomy): domain Eukaryota; kingdom Metazoa; phylum Arthropoda; class Insecta; order Diptera; family Anthomyiidae; genus Pegoplata; species Pegoplata infirma. The sequence continues at coordinate 183,118,011 of OY992540.1, forward strand.
AGGCCCAGAAATGATGATAAAACATACTCTTTTTTATGGAAAGTATCCTTAAACTATACTCCCGAACCCTTACCCATCTTCGATTCGTCCGTAAAGATTGAGACTGCGTTCTCTGTTTTTTTTTTACCCAGTCTTCCCTAGTTGGTATTTGGACTTCGAAGTTTCTATCAAAGTTAAACCATGTTTCCATTCAGATCAAAAACACTTGATTTGAGCAAAACACTTCGAGCTGTTTCCACTCAAGTTGAAGTGATATGCAACGTCAAACTAATTACGAATTTTCGTAATTAATTTGACGTTTTCTCCACAAAATAGTTAAAACAACAAAATTGGGAAAATAATTACCAAAAACAATTAATTTTGTAGTTTATTATAATTAAATAAAGATGTTTAACAACTAATTGTAAATTATTTTAATAATAAAAAAAATAAAACGTCTTCTTCTTCTAGCAAACACTCACTACGAATGAGTAGCTTTCATTTTCGAATATAAAATACAGTGTTGCACTGACCAAAACAAGTGGTGAGTTTAAAAAGTCGACATGTTTTGTACCAAAACACCCAATTTGAGATGTTTTGCGCAATATGAAAAATGTATGGGAAAACATGTAGAAAATGACATGATTTCCTCAAAACACTCTGATTTGCTCAAATCATGCCACTGGAAACATACTATTAGTCTGTGTTGAGATATAGTTTTTCTGTTCCAGTTCCGTCCCGACTACCGTACTTAATATGGTCGAGTGTCCCCAAGAGCGTCTCTCTGACTCTCTTACCTTGAGAGCCTATATTGCTGCTGTGGTCTTGATGTAGATGTCCACTCCTCCTTGTGGAGTGGCCCTTGTAACTACTTTCCTCTCTTCACCATTGAGTTAATTGCCCTGCTATTCAGCATATTGCCCGTCCATACACTAATCTGTCCGTCCGTGCTCGTATTTTGTAGGGCATTAAGAATGGATGATATTTTGACATTGTTGAACGCACATTTACGTCCAGAAAAGATGCCAAAACATACTCTTTTTTGTGAAGAGTGTCCTCAATCAACCCGACAATATCATTAAAGCCGTCTCAACAGACCTACCATTAAGATAGGCGTGATGGGCCTCGCTGAAATTGTCTGATGTGTGGGTACTTCTCACATAGAAATCTACCAATGTTTCCAGTCATAGAGTATACATTAGGGTATTCAATCGATTAACCGTTAATCGGTTAACCGATTAATTTTGGTCGATTAACTGTTCGAATAATTTAAAATTGTCAATTTTCAAATAACAAATAAACCGATTAATTTGTGTCGATTAACCGAAGTTACTTTTTTTAGTACTTTTACCAATTTTTTTGCTTTATTTTGTGTTTTGATGTTTTATTTTTAATTTAAATTACGGTTCTGAGATTATAAAAAAGGTCTAAAAAAATTATCAAACTCTCTTTTAGCAATGTGTAAAAACGTCGCACAGTGGGTTGAACGATAGGCAAAATGGGGATTAATTCAGGGATGCCGTAATTTTGAAATATTATAATTTTTTATTGATGAATACTTATTAATTAACAAAACAATACTATTTTGAAAAATAAAAATATGGAAAAAAAAATTTTTTAACCTGCTAGGCACTTTTTCGATTTTTGGAAAAACTTATCTTGAGTCACAATTTTTGCTGTAACTTTGGAAGCAAAAGCAATAAATTAATGAATCAAATTTCAAATTAAAGAATATTTAATGAGTTTTTATTAAATTAAAAAAAATAAATACGTATTTTTATTAGAATAAATTTTTTATAAAATTTTATTTTTGTGGTTCATAAAATTAAAAAAATTTAAATTTTTTTTAAAAAAAGGAATCACAATTTTTATTTATTTAAAAATCGTATAAATAAAAAAAAAATAAACATTTTCAAAACAAAACTTGATTCACATATTTTAAATACTATATTTTTTTATTTAAAAATCAAAACTAATGCAAAAAAATCAAAATTGTCGATAAAAAATATTGATTCATAAATTTTGTTGTAACTTTAAAATTAAAATAGATAACTTAATAAATTAAAATTCAAATTTAATTATACTGTAACCACTGAAAAAAATGTTGAGTAAATTTTTAAGAGTATTAATTGATAATAACTTAATTTTTCACCAGTAAACAATTTAAAAGTGTTGAGTAAATAGTTAATAAAATTTATCGAAAAATTTGAGCAAATCAATAAAAAAACTACTAAATTTTTATTAAATTATTTACTCATTTTTTTCATTTTTGAGTAAATTCATAATTACTCAATTAAAAAATTATAATTTTTGTTTCAAGTTTTAACAATTCATTACTCGAATTGTTTTCTAACATATTTTTTCGTATGCGCTAATTATACCTAGTAAATAATTTAGAAAAGCTATATATTATATTCTTTAAGAAAAACATATTTACTTCTAGTTATCCTAAGCAGTTTGGTATGCATTTGAGCGATTTTGGTACATTCCACATAACCTAAAAATACTAAATGCTTTAATTTGGTTTCTGGCTGAGAAATATGAACAAAATTTGATACCAAATGTAATTTAAACATTTAAACAATTTCGCGATTTTTTTTTTGAAAAACTGCATTGGATATGTACTTTTTAGTATTTTAAGAAAAAACATTACCAATTTCGTTAAAAAGTAACTTTACACCCCACTCTAATATATATGATCATTAATATTATTTGTTAATATAATTAAATTACACATTTACAATAAATAGCAATAAACAAAAACGGTAAACAACATAAAGACAATAGAAAAACTAGTATTAGCTATTAAGATTTCGAGCATATAATTTTTTTACACTGGAGATGTTTAAAAAGAATCTCTTGTATTTTTCGTATTGGCAAGTCTTGGCATTGGTTCTTTCATGGATTTTAAAGCAAAAATCCTGTATTTTATCACTATGTTCTCAGATACGCCCGAGCTCATCAGAGTAGCAACCAAAACTCAACATATATGTAAAAAATACCCCATTTTTAGGATATTTTTTAAAAAATTATTAAACTAATTTTTTCAACATTTATCTTAACAACCGCTTGTCAATAATATAGTTAAATACCTTTAGTTTGTGAATCCATTTTACAAAAATTTTTATTTTTAGTTGAAAACAAAAAAAAAATCACTTGAAATATCTCGTTTTTGACTTTTTGCCACTGTACACAAAATTAATTAAAATTATTAAGCTTTGAGAGAGCATAGCAAAAAAAGTAAACAACTTAGAACACTAATTTTGACAGTTATTGATGGAGAATTTTATCCTCTTTAAACCCATAAAAAAATATATTACAATATACCCATTTCAAATTTTGAATTAATCCTCAGTTTTGATAGTGTTCAACCCAATGTGCGTCGTCAAGAAAATATTTTATCGAGGTCCTAAAAAGATATTTCGGTTAAAAAAAAAAACAAACTTAGAAACCCTAGCCAATTTTTTTATACATTGCCAACAGTAGATCCGAATCTGGCCTTAGAACTGATCTATCTTATCTTGAGATATTTAGATTTATGATTGACAATACTGAATAAACTTAGATTTTCGCAATGTTCGTGACCCTATAAAACCGCGAATTATTTTATGATGTATAAGTAGTTCAGCAGATCTGAAAATACTACTATTTTTCTGCAAAATACTTTTGGAAACACTTATTCTTAGATATCTTTTTTCATTATCGACCGATGAAATTATTGCAATAAAATAACGGAAAACAAATTTGGAAACCAAACATTTTTTTGTTGATATTTTTAGTACCGAATCCGAAACTCTTTAAGGGGTATATCATAGTTCGGCAGCAATTTGGGCCAGTTTTTCCTTTTTATAAAAATTGCTTTGTTTTTTTTTAATTTTTTTTTTCATTGAATTGGTCCCAATTTAAATTTTTCAAATTTTTCAGGGTGCCATACAAAAATTCTTTATTTGAGCTAACATTATAGAGGGTATTTAGAGCTTCGCCATAGCGGGAATAGAATTCTTATTAATAAAGTTCTTAAAAGTATATACAGTTCGTGGTTTTATATTTAATTTAAATTTTAAATTGATATTATTCGGTTAACCGAATAATTCAAATTTAACCGATTATTAACCGATTAAATCTCAACCCCGATTAATTATTTGCTCGATTAACCGATTAAACCAAAACCTCGATTAATTGAATACCCTAGTATACATAGAGGCGAAGGTGAATGAAAAAATAATATCACTATCTTTTTCTAATTTCTCACACGTACGTTGTCGATGTGAATTCACCACACAATACATGTATAAAGATTGTACTTTGACAACTCAATTTTTGACACCTTCGCCTCTATGTGTACTCTATGTTTCAAGTGTTTTAATAAAAACGATGACAGAATGATAGGTCTGTAATACCTTGCGGTATTGTGGTTTATCTTGTCAGCTTTGGGGATAAAGACCACCCATTCCACTGTGGTTCCAAATCCAAATCTAGGTGGACAAAAGTCTAAAAAGTTAGAATCTTTAAACTAAGAAAAGGTAGGTGTTTTAAAAAGATACTATTATTGCCACTTAGGCCGACTTAAAGTCTAGTAAAAAACGAACCAGGATGTCTTAAATTTTTAGAAAAATAAAATTTTTTTTCACACCTTTCTCAATTCAAACCATATACAGTCGAACTCGGTTATAACAAACTCGGTTATAACGAATTCTCGGTTATAACGAACTAATTCTAAGGTCCCGACATTTTGGCAACAATTTTCACACAAAATACTTCTTTTATAACGAAATCGGTTATAACGAATCCTCGGTTAAAACGAACTACTTATTATGGTCCCAAGAACACAATTTCATGTATATTTACCTTTTTATAACGAACTCCCATAAATATTTTGAAATTTGCGGCAATTACGTTTACCAAACTCACAAATGGTTAAAAATTGTTGGTTAATATTATTATTTTTATTAAATTTATTTATATTTTTAATGTTTTCTTCTTAATAAGTAGTTTACTTTCAAATAAACGTCAAATAAAACACAATTGGAACATTTTTTTTTGTAAATAAAACTAGGTTGATATAAAATATACCCCGCTTATAACGAACTTCGCTTTTAACGAACTATTTTTACTGGTCCCTCGGAGTTCGTTATAACCGGGTTTGACTGTATAACATGATTAAAAAATTATAATACAAAATTATAATTAGAGCCTGAGCTCAACTGTCTTTACAGAAAAACAAAAATTTGAAAATAACGACTTTAAGTCGGCCTAAGTGGCAATAATAGTATCTTTGGAAAGTGGCAACACCTAACATTTGTGTCTACAAAATATAGACCATGTTCTGGCAAGGTTGCAAAATAAGTACTTAGATCAGAGTTGATAAAGGAGAGGAGGACGAATGATGATTACCAGGGAAACCAAAAATATGCTCTAAAAAACACGTTTTATGCGCTTAAAAAATGCCCTTAAAAACGGAAAATATGCTCTAAAAACAATAAAAATATGCTCTTAAAAAAAATTATATACCTTTTTTGCGGTGTTTTTTACAATTTGTTAGGAAATCGACCCTCAAAATACCGTTAATATTTAATATTTTTTACCAAGTTGCTGAATCTAAAGAAAACATAGTTTCATATACCGCAAGAATAGGCCTAAGGGAATTAATCGTCAGAATTCCGAAATTGTTGAAAAAAATCATCCTTGTTAGATAAAAAATTTTAAAATAAATGGTGCATAAAAAAAATTCGAAAAGAATGCTCTAAAAATTTAAAAAAAATGCTCTAAAAATTTAAAAAAATGCTCTAAAAATGTAAAAAAATGCTCTAAAAAGTGGAAAAATGCTCTAAAAATTGAAAATATGCTCTAAAAATATGCTTTTATGCTAAAATATGCTCTTAAAACTAAAATATGCAAAAATATGCTCTAAAGGCTAAAATATGCAAAAATATGCTCTAACAAATCGATGCCAGATTTCTTAAAAACTTCTGAAACGGATAAATACCTTACCCATTTATCAATAAAATGCACAGGAAAAAACATGATACTGCATATTTTTGGTTTCCCTGATGATTACTAAAAAATTGAATTTATTCACCATAATGCAATTTCACCTTCTTCTGTACAAAAAAACAACAGCAACAACAACACAAGAATTGAAAAACCATGATTTAGTTGATACTTGCTTAACAGCCAACTTAGCGTATTGGTCTAGAGTGATCGTACCTAAGAGGCAGTTAATAGCAAAAACATTACAGATCATGGGTTCAATCCTTGGCGGCTGCGATCTGTTAATAATTTTCACAAATAGAATATAATTGACTATTAACTGAATAAATTTGACATTAAAAGTTTTTCTGATGATTATAATAACTGGATTATATGAAATTAGTAAAAAACGAACCAGGATGTCTTAAATTTTTAGAAAAATAAAACTTTTCTTTCACACCTTTCTCAATTCAAACCATATATAAAAAGTAATTCATTTTTTTCAGTTGTAAGGAAAAGTCCACTTAAGTTGTAGTTATTTTTGTAAAACCCACTGTATTTTCAAAAATTCTAAAGCTACATTTTTGTAAAGCACTTTTTTGAAATCAGAGACCCCAAAAACATAAAATAGCATTGTTAAATACTTTTGTCGCCCTTGTTTTGGAATCGGAACCACAGTGCTTTCCTCCATTCGAATTGTATATACCCTGATGATATGCAGTAACCACGGCATGATTATTCCGAGGGACTCCTGCAAGAGTGCCAGAAATATATCATTATGCCCTGCCGATTTGTAGGGCTTAAGGGAGTTGACCGCCCACGTTATCTTGCGTTCGTTCACCGGAACGTAGTTGATGAAAGTGTTCCTAAGGTAATATTTCTCTTCCTTTCATTTCTGCAACCTGGAAAATTGGTATCCATCAGAAGTTCAATTGTTTCCTGACTGCTTCTGGTTTATTAAGAAATCCTGGAACAAAAATTTCAGGATTTATCCAGGTCATTGTTTTTAAGGGTTGGATTTTTTTTATTCCTTACACACAAATAATTGTCACCCTCATGTAAATACGTTAAAATGTAAATATGTAAATGTAACAATGTATCACTTAAAACACAATGTACTCTTTGTTTTTTGTGTAATGAGTGGGTAACAAAACATTACAAATTGTACAAAGATTGTACAAACATACAAAAATAGAGGAGCGAACAAAATAATTTTGTACACAAAAACTAAATCGTTTTGTTAAGAGTCATTTGGTAGAGAAATAATGCTTGAATACTTCCAATTTATTTACTGTGCCGGTACTTAACCACTACCATCTAAACTACCAGCCAGCCGTCTATCCAACCAACCAAACCATCCAGTTAGTCTGCCACAAATAGGCGTTTTTGTTGGCTAAACATAAATTGAAAACATTTAATAAAGGATCAACATTTTGATGTTGTTGCTGTGATTTCTTAACTTAATTTTATTTTTTATTTTTTGCTTTTTTCCCCAAAAATTAGTTGTTTATAAAGATTTTTTGTTTAAGATTAGTTAACATTTTTATTTCTTTGAATTATTTTGGTTTTTGGCGTATTTAACATTCCTACTCGTAGTTCTTTCTTATGTAGTGTTTGGTATGAAAATATTTTTTCAGTTAACTTTAAGTTATATTGAGATGATGATAACGATAATAAGTTAAATGGCTAAATTACCTCAAATACTTATTGCTTTTATTTTTATTTTCTCTTAACTAATTTAAAAAAAAGGTGATTTAGCTAATAAACCAAGTCGTTAATATTATTTATATAATTAAATGAATACATTAGTGTAATGCATTTATTACCGTTATGGTCATAATCATTACAACAAATTTTATTTTACAGTAACAGATTCGAATAGATATCAGACTATGGGATACTGTTTCTATGTAAAATTTTTTCTAAAAAAACGCTTAATGTTCTGATTCATTTGAGAGAAATAGGGCAGAAAAAGTGCGAGATTTTTTTTTCCAAAAAAAGAAAACATTATAATTGTCCTAGTACGATCAAAAAAAAATACTGTAATAAATTTACAAGAAACTTAGTTGATTGTGAAATCACACGTTTTTGTTTGGTAATGTTAGCAAAAATGTTTAACTAAAAATTTTTTAACAGAAATTAGCAGGACAAATTGTAGTTTTAGGAAACAATTTAGTTAAATTTGAGTAGAATCGATTAATAAATAAATAAATAAACTAATTGCATTTTAAAACATACAATTTGTTTTTCTTTTTAACATTTCATAAAAAATTGTATATTATAAAATTAACTACAATTATGTATCGCATGTTTATGAGTAGGGGGATGTAATATCCTTGATTCCATTATCGATAGTCTGAAAACGTAATCGAATAATTATCTATCCGAATCAAGAAATTTTCGTTAAAATGGCATCGATTTCTTTTTAAATATTTTTGTATATTTTGGTGTAAATGCACATTTTTGCATATTTTAGCATAAAAATAAAATTTAAATTTATTTGTTTCAAAAACTATTAAAATTTTAAAAATATATTTTAAAAGTAAGAAAAATTATTTTCATTTATTTTTTTTTATACATTCAAACCCGGTTATAACGATCTCCGAGTGACCAGTTAAAATAGTTCGTTATAAGCGAAGTTCGCTATAAGCGGGGTATATTTTTTATTAACCTAGTTTTATTTCCAAAAAAAACAGATCCAGTTTTGTTTTATTTTATGTTTTTTTCGTAAACTACTAATTGAGAAGAAAATATTAAAAATATAAATCAGGGTTGGCTATAGGGTTGCCATTCGTACTGTTTTAAACAGTACATGTACTGTTTTTTATAAAAAGTACTGTTTTATGCACAGCACCTAAAACAGTACGCAAAAGTACTGTTTTTTTTTAAAGCGTGTACTGTTTTTGTACTGTTTTTTTATACTCATCACCAAAATGTAACATTTTTCGAAAAATGTTTCATATTTGACAAAATTTTAATTCAATTTTTAAAAAGGAGCTAAATGCAATTTAATTTTATACCACACTCAAAAAGAAAAATTATTTAAAAAGCGGAAAACTTAACTAAATTCAATAATGATTTAGCTCCATTGCCATGTTTTCCTTCTTTTTATCTAAATTTTTCTGAAAAATAAAAAACTAGAAAATGGGGAAAAATTTATTTTATTGAGTACATCTCATTTAAAGTTCCGATTTTTTTTTTTTTTTTTTTTTTTTTTATTTAGTCTATGGAATTAATCCTTACAGACTTTGAATATTGATATATACATACAAAATAGACTTAATATTAAAAAAAAAGTACAATATAATGTTATTGATTTAAAAACATGATAATATTACGTTTTATTATATGGGTATTTATAGAAAAATCTATAAAATTGTACATTTTGTTAAAATCAACACATAATTTTCTGAACGGGTCAGCGTTGGCATAGTTTGTACGAAACATTTTAACATATAATGGGTTGTAATTGCGCAATGTACGTTGAGGAACATTTATTGATATATTCTGTAGTATAAATTCTGAGCAAACATCGCCGTTTAACAGATTAATCAGAAACGTTACATTAAGCATAGTTCGTCGGCTTTCCAAAGTAGGCAATTTAATCTTTGATAATCTTGTTTGATAAGAGGGAAGATTCGTCGTACAACCTCGATAAGAATCACGTAAACAAAATAGAAGAAACTGTTTTTGTACAGACTCTATTTGATCTATGTGAACATTATAATAAGGATCCCATATTATCGAACCATATTCTAAGATTGGTCTTACAAGGGAAGTAAACAATCTTTTAGTAATAAGAGGATCTGTAAACTCTTTTGCCCATCGTTTAATAAACGCCAGCAGACCTCGAGCTTTATTTACTGTCATAGTAATATGTTGCACAAAATTAAGTTTGGCATCAAGTAAGATTCCAAGATCCAGAAACACGTCCACTAGTTCTAATTGGTAGGTACCCAATACGTAGTATCCAACAGCATCACATACTCTAGAGAAGTGCATGTGTTTACACTTTTTCAAATTCAGCTCCATTAAGTTTTTATTACACCAATTATAAAAACTATTTAAATCGTGTTGAAGATATATTTGATCAGAGCAATTTTTATAGCTGAGAAACATTTTTACATCGTCTGCGTACAATAGCATATCGCAATATTTCACTGCCTCTGGTAGATCATTAATGAAAAGAGAAAATAAAACAGGACCCAGGTGGCTACCTTGAGGCACACCAGAACAAACCAATATCTTTTTTGAAACAGCGTTGTTAAATCGAACAGATTGCATTCTGCATAAAAGGTATGATCTTATCCAGCTTAAAAAAGTACCATCAAATCCCATTAAGCACAATTTTTTTAACAAAAGATTGTGATTTACTTTATCAAAAGCTTTACTGAAATCCGTGTAAATAACATCCGTGTATTGGTTATTGATAAATCCTCGATTTATTATCGTTGTTAATTGTAAAATATTTGTCATAGTTGAATAACCTCTACGAAAACCATGTTGAAATGGTGTAAGTAACGATGAGACTTGATGAATAAGAAAATTTGTAATACACTTCTCAAAAAGTTTTGGAATAGCGCTTAATTTAGCAATCCCTCTATAATTTACTACATTTGATTTATTACCAGATTTGAACAAAGGAATTATGTAAGATTCTTTCCAAAATTTTGGGAAGTACCCATGTTTAATTGAAATATTAAATATGATAGATAAAGGTGTGGCAATAGCAGGAGCAGAATTTATAAGCATACAACTTGGTATGCCATCAGGTCCACTATAAAATGACGATTTGAATTGTTTTAAACATGTAATAATTTGCGGGCATACCCCATTAGGTTCGGAACCCATGGGTCGAGACCACCTTAGGCCCAGTTCCATTGGGTCTATTAAGGATCGTCATAAATTTTGATTCAACATCTTTGCCCTTTTCAGTCCACCATGCTTAGTTTTTAGGATACGGGAATTTAAGGGCCCAAAAGGGTCTTTAGAATTTTAACGGTATAACTAAAATACTATTACACGGAGGTTTTAAGACGGTCTTGTAAAGAACTACAAAAATGTATTTGGCATTATTTTTGTTTCGACAATATTTTCTGAGAAATGAGGAACGCCCAAATTTTTAGATTCAAATTAAGGAGTCCATACATTGAAAGAGGACCGGAGATTCTTTAGAGATTTTAAGAATCGAGAATGAACACTTGTTTGCTCTTTCTGGCTTAGTTTTTGAAAAAAAAAAATCCTTAAATTGCATAAAATTTACTAAACCTGAAGAAAAAACTTTATCAATTCTAAGAAGATAAACTAATTGGTTGCAAATTATGTCAAAGAAATTTCAAAAATTTTATTAAATTGTGAAAAAAACATTTTCCCAAAATTTAGTTAGGCCTTTGTTTGAGTGCAATAATATCGTTTTCGCGTTTGCTTTTTAAAATCGTGTTGTAATTAAAACACTGTTTTATGGATTTTTTCATATGTTTTTGATAGGAAGATCGGTGTTTTAGTTAAGCGAAAGCATAGACTACAAAAGCTTTTCAAGTAAGATATCGCGGCAACTAAGACAAATGCTCCAAAAAGTCAATCGCAATTTTTTTCAACATTGATAAAAAAATTGAATAAATTTGAGACGGTTTAACTAAAATGTTCCAACGTTCCGTTAACAACCTTTTATGCTCGTTTTGCCTGAGATCTGTTTGAAATCAGGGTAAAAGGGCTACGTTTTTGTAGTTTGATATAAAATAAGAGAGTAGAAACAGGTCAACTCAACCGAAAAAGTGACATTTTTGACCTCACCCCTTTCGATTTTGATGAAATTTGTAATATAGTGTTGCCCTTATAAAAAAATGATTGTGCCAAAATTTTGGACTTCTAGGTATTTTTCTCCCCGAAATATGGGGTCTTTAAAATTACGAAAAAGGTAAAAATTAAGCTTTAGTGTTCTGACATAAATGCGTTTATCTCAAAAAGTACTAAACGTACATATCTCGTTTAGGTCTCATATAATAGGTAATAAGACCACCTAAAAAATGATGTGTCACATGATTTTTTTTTTTTTTGGGGTCAAAGGTCATTGTTTCGGACTTAGGATTCCGGAAGCTATATCTCAAAAAACGATATTTTGAAAAATCCAAAAAAAATATATATTAATGCTCATATTATTGGCTACTTAAGTTTAAATTTTCAAGGTGGAGTCTTCATTGGGGATTTAATTATGCGTAAAAATATAGTGTCATGTTTTGAAAATTGGTATACCTTTTTTTCTATATACATATATGAGGGTTTCTTCGTCAACCGGGCCACCTCAAAATTGGCATGGATTTAATTTAAAAAAAAATCTAAATTACTTAAAAATATTTACTTTTGAATGCCGAGTGGCGGTTTTTGAATTCCAATATGGCGGATCTATGGCGGACTATTACAGATTCGCTTAAAACTCATCATACACGGGTTCTTGGGGTCACTTAAGAAGAATCTGCAATTGGATTTTCAAAATTCAAAATGGCGGATCCAACATGGCGATTTTTTTTTTAATAACAGTTTTACCTAAATCAATTTACGCACAGGTTTGTTGGGTTGCTAAATTAGAATCTGCCATTCGAAAATCGAACTTCAGATTCTATTTAGCGACCCCAAAAACTCGTAGTATAAAAAAATTTCAAGTAAATCCGTTAATTTTTTAAAAATAAAGGTATCCATTGAATACGCCATTTTGAATTTTAAAATTCCAACTTCAGATTCATCTTAAGCTACTAAAAAACCCGTGTATAAATAGATTTAAGCGAATCTGTAATGTTTTTAAAAAATTGGGCGCCATATTGGATCCGTCTTATTGAAATTCAAAAACCACCACTCGTCATTCAAAAGTAAATATTTTTAAGAAATGTCGTCATATGAAAAAAAAAAATCAAAAAGTTACTATTCTAGAATTACTATATAATTTAAATCTATAAAAAAAATAAACTTGATTTCTGTTTTTTTTTTTTAATTTTAAAAATTATATTTAAGCTTAATTCAAGATAACACATATGTACATATTAATAAGAAATTACTAAAATTTTAAATTATGTTCGCGAGTTCAAGTTTACACATCTTTCTAGTTTACACATCTTTCCTTTTATTAAATTGTTTTAAATTCATCATTTATAATTAATTTTAAATATATTAGGTTTTTTTTAAGATTTTCAAAATAATATAAAAAAAATAAAAATGGACGCTTATGTATATGTATAAAAAAAGTATATAAGAATATTTTTTTTTATTTAATAATAAATATTTTCGATTAAAAAACAATTGTCTGCTGAATAAAGTTTCACTTTTAATTTCGACTTTCCTTCTGGAAAAAAGCTGTGATATTTTTGAGTTCTTGGAATAGTTCTTAGTCCAGTGAACCTATTTTGGAGAAATGCATCCTCTTCCTTGTAGTCTTGATCAGTTAAATACGAAAAATTACAATTTCGAAGATTTTCTTGACACCACTCGAATAAATGACGTGGTGTAGTAATCTGGTCATCTAAGGGGCGCTGTAAGCTGGCTCGGCGGGCTTCTCGCTTGACAGTTCCCCCGAGGCCATCGCTGGGACCTTTACCGTGGCTGGTTGCAAAAAAATGCCACTCAGCGGTGCAGTCAAAATCTTGTTTGTGGTAACATAAATTCACAAAGTTTTTTTTATTTTTAAACTGAGCTGCTGAACCGTCCGAAAAATATATTATATTGTCTGGTGTTTTTTAAAAATGCAATCATATGTCTGTTAAATAAATGGACGGCCACAGTGTTGTGAGTTAAGCAGTCAGAAATTATGATGAAATTAGTGTGCTCCAATTTTTCATAAGATTTGTAATATATTGCAATAGGATACAGTGTCGCTTGTGTATTATCCCAATGAAACCCCTGAACGCAATCTTGCACCACAAATGACACATTTTCGGAAAAATCGCATATTACCAAATATTCATTTTCTTTTAAGAGTGTCTTTCTTTCAGCGAGAAATGCAGCTTTTTCTTTGGCAATAAATGAATGAGGTATAAGTGTTTGCAGTTTTTCACATAGCGATTCCACAAATATATCGGATTGCTTTACCAATGTCTCCAAACTATCTCTGTCAACACTCACCCACTGTTTAAATGTAATTTCATCAATTTCGTTTATATCTAATAAATCGTTGATTTTATCCTTGAAATTATTGACTCCTGGACACATACAGCATTTGTTAAGATAGCAGTTTGGAGTTGGTGGACTACATATCATTGTGTTCATACAATCTTTATACGTTTCAAGCTTAAAATGCTCATCATATGCAGTTAGCTCTTTCAAATTTAATGCGTAAATCATCAGTTTAACATTCTGATGTTTTGTGCAAACACAAACGTTATGAGAGCCACTGGAATCGGCGAGCACAACATTACGTGGACGAAGTTCACAAAATTTCGAGAGACCAATTTTAAATCTTTCATGTTTTTCACAAAACAATGCATACATTTCTCTTAAGTTGCCTAACAAAAGCTTCTTATTTTTTTTAATTTTAATACCATTTTCTCTAACAGATACATAATCACGTAGTCCAGGTAAACATCTGCTCACATCATCACTTTCATAAAACTCGTTTACAGCATTGAAAGTTTCTGATGGTAACGGTTTTCCATGCCGTGGACTAGGGGTGCTCAAAACCCCTTTTTCTTCAACTAGTTTTTTTACTTGTCGTGCCATATAGTTTGTTATGTTGAACTCCTGCTCCATTTTCACTACTGTCCAGCTTTTGGGTAAAATTGTCAACAACTGAATTTTTTCATTGTTTTTAGTGATCGTTTTAAATTTTTCTTTCAGTTGTTCAATAATTTCTGACTCTGGACACAAATGAGGTGATACCGGTGTTGAATCGGGAAAAATTTTGTTTGTGATAGATACGCTAACTTTTTGAAATTTTTCCGTTCTGTACCCTTTTTGGAACAATTTTCTTTTAATAATCGGAGATTGTTCCAAATAAAGCAAGCTTTCGTTAAACTTCGAAAGTGCAACATCATCAGTTCCCGAAGCTTCATCCTCAGCAAGTTGAAAAATTGTCTTGTATTCTTCTTCTTCGTCCGTTTCTGAAGATTCCACATCTGGTTCAATAGATACTTTACTAGCTTCATTGTTTTTTAGTTCTAAAAGTTGAACTCTGCAAGTGCCACATATTTTATTTGTTAGTAAGATTGTTTTTTTGACTCCAATCATCCAACCTTGGGCTATCCTAAGGTCTTTAGTACAATAGGAATGATTAAATGACATTTTGACCACGAATAAACTAAATCGACTGGAAATTGTTTTTCTTTGCAAAACGTAAAATGTCGGTACAACCTTGTCACAATTATTATAAATAATTTATAAAAACAATCCAAATTACATTTAAAAAAACTATACTGATCGGCAATAGAAGTACAATTAAATTTAGAAATTTCCTCCTAAATGCATCTACTTAAATGCGAAGATATATTTAAGTGTAAAGCATCCGCTTAAATGCACTCCCGCTTTTATGATACACTCTTTGTGTTTTAAGATATACCGAATTGCACAAATACATTTGCACAAATTATAAAGTTTTTTATTAGTAAATCCCACCTTAATTCACCCGCTTAAATGCGCAGATTTATTAAAGTTTAAAGCAACCGCTTAAATGCGATACCAACTTATATGGAACACTTGTTCTGTTCAAACTAAAAGAACCATTAAATGTAATAGCTAAAATTACAACATTGCACAAATTCATTTGTAAAAATATGAAGATTTTTTTTTAAAACCAAAAAGTTATATACATTTTTTTAATAAAAATAAGAAAAATTGAAATATTACGACAGTGCCATCTATCGGAATTAAGAGGAACCTAAAAAGAATCCATACCACAAACCTAGCTATCATATAGTTTAAGTTTTTTGTCAACCCGTCAAGAGGTTCTCGAGTTTTAGACGATTGTACCCGAAACGAACATTTTTATATACTTACATATATATAAAAAAAGGTATACCAATTTTTAAGACATGGCACTACATTTTTGTGCATAATTAAATCTCCAATGAAGACTCCACCTTGAAAATTTAAACTTAAGTAGCCAATGATATGGGCATTAACATATATTTTTTTCGGATTTTTCAAAATATCGTTTTTTGAGATAAAGCTTCCGGAATCCTAAGTCCGGAACAATGACCTTTGACCCAAAAAAAAAATCATGTGACACGTCATTTTTTAGGTGGTCTTATGACCTATAATATGAGACCTAAACGAGACATGTAGCTTTACTACTTTTCGAGATATACGCATTCATGTCAGAACACTTAAGCTTAATTTTTTATTTTTTTTTAATTTTCAAGACCCCATATTTCGGGAAGAAAAATAGGTAGAAGTCCAAAATTGGCAATATCATTTTTTTGTAAGGGCAAAACTATAATCCAAATTTTATAAAATTCTGAGAGGGTGCGGTCAACTCAATCGTTGAATTAACCTGTTTTCACTCAAGACTTTTAAAAAAGTGCTGTTTTTATTTGCAATGTACTGTTTTTTGAGACCAAATGTACTGTTATTCCATATTTCAAATCTGGTAACCCTAGTTGGCTACCGTTACCCTTTCAATACCGTTACCGATTAAAAACCCTTTAATTTTGACTACCGTTATCGTTACCAATCTATACTTCTATACTAATATTATAAAGAGGTAATGTTTGTTTTTTTGTTTGTTTGTTTGTAGAAAGTAATCTCCGGAACTACTGATCCGATTTCAAAAAAGTTTTCACCAATATTTAGAGTGTTCCTCCGGGACGGACATAGGCTAGGTTTCATCGACCACGCCCACTTATACGCCCACTTTTTGCCAAAAAACGTAAAATTTAAAAATCCTTAAAACTGATTAACCGATTTTAAAAAATTTTTCACCAATTTATACTTGGAATGGTCCTTCATGATGAAAATATGGTTGGTTTCGTCGACCACGCCCACTTCTACGCCCAATTTTGACAAAAAAACTTGAAATTGAAATATCTATGAAACTCCTCATCCGATTTCAAAAATGTTTTCACCAATATTTAGAGTGTTCCTCCAGAGTGGATATGGGCTAGGATTCATCGACCACGCCCACTTCTACGCCCACTTTTTGTCAAAAAACGTAAAATTTTAAAATCTCCAAAACGACTAAACCGATAACAAAAATTTTTCATGATGGAAATGTGCTTGGTTTCATCGACCACGCCCACTTCAACGCCCACTTTTGGCAAAAAAAAAATTAAAATCTAAATATCTATGAAACTACTCATCCGATTTCGAAAATGTTTTCACCAATATTTGGAGTGTTCCTCCAGGGTGGATATAGGCTAAAATTAATAGACAACACCCACTTTTTGGCCAAAATTCTTCAAAATTACTCATCCGATTTCCAAAATTTTTCAATCAATGCTTGGAATGGTTATTTAGAGTAGAAATATGCTAGGTTTCATTGACCACGCCCATTTCTACTCCCACTTTTGGCAAGAAAAACGTAAAATTTATATATGATGAAACTACTCATCCGATTTTAAAAATTGTATCACCAATATATATTAAGAAATGGTCCTTTAAGGCAGACATGGGCTAGCTTTCATCGACCACAACCCTTCTACTCCCAGTTTTGGTCAGAAAAACGTAAAATTTCAAAATCTCCGAAACTGCTCATTCGATTTTAAAAAATGTTTTCTACAGTATTAAGAATGGTCCTTCATTTTAAAACATACGAAACTTTTTATGAGGTTTCAAAAATGATTTCACCAATATTTAGAATTCTCCTTCAGGGTGAGTTAGGGTAAGTTTTATTGACCGCACCCATTCTAAAAATCACTTTGGGTCAAAAGACATAAAATTTTAAAACCTCTGAAACTACTCATTCCGTTTCAAAACATTTTGTAAAATGCCATTTTTGCAAATTCCGTTTTTAATGGAGCAAATAGGTGCAAAGTAGCGAACTTTTAAACCTTTTCTATCTCCTAAAATATTGGTCATAGAATCGGAATGTTATTTGTGCAAAAACAATGAAAAATCTGTCAAACCAATGATCACATTCGCAATGTACTAAATTATGTGGAAATCGGTCCAACCAATGATCACATTTGCAATTTACCTAAA
The DNA here is from genome assembly GCA_963921195.1 of Pegoplata infirma. Taxonomy (NCBI): domain Eukaryota; kingdom Metazoa; phylum Arthropoda; class Insecta; order Diptera; family Anthomyiidae; genus Pegoplata; species Pegoplata infirma. The sequence continues at coordinate 183,136,077 of OY992540.1, forward strand.
AACTTCTGACGAGAAAAGTGAGTGCCACGTAATGTAAGCATTTTTCAGCGGGAATATAAACGAAGTGGCAAACCTGAATCGCTCATGTGTTGCTGGTGTTGTTATCAACTATTTTGTAATTTTACAAAAAAAATTTTGTCATTTTTTTAATTTTTGACTAATTTAAACGATTAAAACTAAAAATTGCTCAAATGTGCAAAAATCAGCTGACTATTTTAATGATTTTACAGAAAGTGACTCGTTTGTAAGAAAATTTCTTTAAAAAAAATTATCAAATTTATAAAAAAAAAAACGTAAAGTTTATTGAAAAACTTCGCTTCTTTTATAACATTTTTAACAAAAAAAATATATTTTTTACTTAAATAAAAAACAATTTCGATGTTCAGGCTGTTCCTAAAATCTCTTAACAGACTTTTCTGCAAACTCTACCTGGTTTATCCAGACAGAAATTTAGCAAACCGCGCAAGCAAAAATCAGCAGATTTCTTAAATGGCTCAAAATGCAGATATTTCTGCTGATTGGACAGACATCTTATAAACACGTAAAAATTCAATAATTTATTTGTTGAATTAAAATATTGCGTGAATGTTTTAATTAGATTCTGAGTTAATTAATAGTCTATATCAGCGGTTACCAACCTTTTTGGCTCGCGTACCCCTAATTTTAAATTTTATCAGCCGCGTACCCCCTAACGAGTATTTTGTTTTCGTTAAAAAAACTTCACATATAAATATTAGAGTTAATTCTGAAATTTTATATCTACGGGTATTATAACACCGCTCTACAAATCTGAGGTTTGTCGATGCGTTTTGAATGAAACTGAAAAAATTTTATAGGTTTTGCTTTCCTGATTCCAAAACGGTCACTCAAATTTTTCTATCACGTCACAATTTTGAGAAAATCGCGGTTAAAGTGACAAAAAAGGACCATTTTGGCCATTTTTGGGCGCCTATAAAATAAGATCCTGACATGCGACTGACTTGATATCATTCGAAAGTGCGTAATTTTCTCTTTAAGACGAAATCAAATTTTCTTGGAATTTAATTTTTTATAATGGTGAAAAAATCATTAGCCACAAGTGCTTTAAATCTAACATTTACGTGTGTATTTGTATGGAAATTTGTTAAAAACACTGTGTAAAAAACTAAATATTTAAAAAATGGAAGGTTTTTTGTTAATGATTTTTTTACCATTTTAGAAAATTAAATTCTAAGATCATTTGTTCTTGTCTTATAGATAAAATTACATACTTTTGAATGAACTTGATACCAAGTCAATCACATGTTAGCATTTTATATTATAAGCTTTCAAAAAATATCCAAAATGGGCTTTTTCGGCACTTTAACCGCGAATAACTCAAAATCCTGACGTGATAGACATATTTGGGTAGCAGATTTGGAATCAGCGCAACAAACACTACCTAAATCACTTGCCGGAATCCAATACACATTTTCATGTTGAGCTGTGTAATTTTTTTGAAGGATTTTGGGGAGATCAAAACATTTTTTTTTGGAAAAATGTTCGCTCCTTGGGGTGGTTGGTTCAATGCATCTGAAAACGCGGATTTTGAGCTTATTTTGCAGAGCAAAAACGGCTGAAAATATTGTAAATCTGATTTCACCAGTCAGTTCTACGCCAAAAATTAAAACAACGGACGTTTTTGAACTCGAAAAAAAAAATTGTATAATTTTTTTATTTTTAAATGTTTTTTTTTAATACGAGGGCAGATCAATAATTCCGTGAATTTTTGAATGAAACACCCCCAATTACAATGAAAGGGCATTTTGAGCTTTACAAAATTTCCACACGTTTTTTAAGAACTTTGACATAAATTTGCTCAAAAACCTGGCGTCAATGAAAAATTTGGGAACCATATTCAGTATCAGCATCGAAAGGTTAATCGAAAACAAGTGGTCAGATCTGAAAATATCATGAAAAAAAATCGCAAAAAATGCTCTCTAAATTGCACAAAAATACGTTTTTTGTGAACTCTGACCTCAACTTTCTTGATAACCTGAAGTTATGGAAAACTTTGGAAGCCAGATGCGGAGCCAGCATTGAATGGTTAATATAAAACGAATGTCCAAATTACTAAAATTTGGCGTACCCCCTAGTGATACGTCTGTCCGTCTGTCTGTGGAAATGGTGATCACGACCAAAATACTACACGGATATGACTGAAACTTTGCACATTTATTGGAAGTTCTCCTGAGAAGTTTGGTATTGCATTTGAGCGATAGCGGCATTTTAGTCAAAATTAAAACTGATAAATGTTTTGCACTGTATCGATTGCCTATACTTTACAGAGAAAATTAACGTTTTCACTTTTGTTTTTCTCTTAATATTCGCACAGCTGTAAGCTATCAAATATACATTTTCTGCAGCAAGTGTATTAAAGGAATTTGGGGCCTAATTACTCAGTGAGTTTTTCTTGACACTTTTAAGTCAATTGTTTACACATTTTGAGCCAAAAAGTTTTAATTGAAAGTAAAAGGTATGTTTTAACTAAAAAATAAATGTTTGTGGCCTGTGTGTATCTAGTTTATTATTAGTTCATTATAGGAGTTTACATTTGTGATATTAACTATAGTTTCATGGACTGCAACTTTTGAAATTCGATCGTATTCGGTCCAATTCCTGTTTTGTTTATTATTTTGGGTTATTTTTGTTGTGACGTTTCAGTATGGCGTGTTAGTTCGCGCAAGTTGCTCGGTTTTTTAGGGTCCATCTGCTGTCCAAATAAACAGTATAAACGCGATACAGACCACAATTTTCAATCGATTTGGCTGAAATTTGAAATTTAAGTTTCTTTTATCGCAAGAACAAAACCTATTAAATTTTGACAAAATCAATCCATGTTAACCCATAGCCCCCATGTAAATGTCCCCTTCAAGTTTTTCTTAAATACCCCTAACAATAGTATTCAAGATATCCTCTTGAAATTCGACCAATAAATGTATTTTATATTCATTAACAATCTCTCTAAATTTTAATGGAATCAGACCATTTTAATTTCTAGGCCTCATACAAACCACCCTCCCAATATTCACATAAATTCCCCAAAATACATAAAAATAAATAAATATTGTTTAAAAATTAATTCTTTTTAAGTTTTATAATCGCAAATAAGCATTAGTCTTTATTATTTTACATTTGCGAATTAAGCGCCGCTAGATTGGCCATTTCGGCCACTGTGCAGCGGTTTAAAAGTTATGAACGAAAATGTAAGGACACCTCAAAAATTTTAGTACATTCAACATAACCTAAATATACAAAATGCTTTAATTCGGCTGCTGGTTGACATATGTGAACATAATTGAACACCAAATGGTATTTAAACATGTACGAATATGTTTTTTGACAAAAGAAGAAAAAAAATCGCGGATTTTTTTTTACCAAAAATTTTTTTTGCGGAAATTTTTTTTCAATTTTTTTTTTTAAGTAATTTCCTTTTAAAAAAAAGTTTTTTGTAATAATCTTTTTGAAATTGTGGAGGGTATCACTACATTCGGCAAAGCCGAATTTAACTTTTTTACTTGTTTTTTTTATAATACCGGTACTTACCGGTATGGTTAACCGTTGCCTAAATAATCCAAAATACCGTTACCATTACCGTTACCGATATAAAAACTATGTAATACCAATACCGTTACCAATACCGTTATTCGTTTCGGTTGCCAACCCTGATATAAATAAATGTTATCAAAATTGTAATATAACCCAACAAACATTTACCTTTGAAATACATTGAATATTATATTGATAGCAAGTTTAAAATTTAAACCTTAGCCTTGAAAACCAGTTGAGAATAACATAGTTCTCAACGTGAAAACAATAGCATTCTCAAAGAAAACGGCATGTTAGTTCTCAAGTAAAATTTTCAAGTTTATTTAGATTTGATATATAGTTTGAGATTTTTTGAATGTATAATGTTTCTCCAATGTACACAAATATTTTTAGCTTGAAAATATGCTTACTATCTAATCAGGCGCGGATCCAGGAATTTCATTTGGGGGGGGAGATTTTTTTTTACCAAAAAAGTTTTATGCAATCGGAAGGCAAAAAATTTTGGTTGGTAGCGGCGGAGGGGGGGGGGGGTGTTGGTGTTGTTTAATTTTTCTTGAATATTTGTAATATTGACTAACAAATGTAAAATCAAAAAAAAAAAATCTTAAAGGTATAGTATTTAAAACAGGCGCGGATTCAACCTTTTTTAACTCAAGAAACATTTTCTCGAGGGAATCCTGATGGATCGATTTACTTCCTTAGCAAGACCGTTTATAGTCAAATAAACGGACCTATACTCAGTCATAGCTAGTCACAAATGTGAAAAGACCCGTAAACTTTTATATAAAAATTCTATATAAAAAACTAAAATATTTCGAAAAAAAAATTAACCATATTATTAGTTTTTATATAAAGGTTTCCTTTACAAAATTTCTCATTTTTTTATATTTTTTTTACAGAAAAACTTTTAGATTCAAAAATAGTTTCATATAGAAAAACAACCCATTTCTGAGATTTTTGCCTTTAGAAAAATGTTCGGATTCTAAAACTTTGATATAAAAAAGTTCTTAAATTCTCAGATCGTATTTTCTTAAGAAAAACTCTCAGATTCAACATTTTCTTATTGAAAATGTTACCGATTTTTAAACTTTTTTCTATAATCTGAGATTCTGAGGCATTATTATATTAAAAATTTCGCAAATTCTAATGTATCTTTCTTATAAAAAATCTCTAAAATAATGCTCATATTTTAAAGTAATTCTCAGATTTTAAGAACTTGTTCGTATAAAAATTTTATTAGATCATATTTCGTAAAAGAAAATTATCAGATACCTAAAAATTATTAGTTCAAAAACATTTTTTTAAAGAAATTTTGATAGATAGATTTTTTTGCATTTTTCGATAGAAAAATTTTAGGGTTTTAATGCCTTCTAATGTTTTAAATTTCTTAGATTTTGAAACATTTTTCACATAGAAAAATTATTATTAAAATATTTACATATTTCATATTTCCTATAGACAAATTTTCAGAATATTCTATAGTTTTCTATAGAAAAGTTATAAAACATGTTTTCTTTAAAAAAAATTAATAGATCTTGATAATATTTTCCTATAGAAAAATTCGCACATTTAAAAGATTTCTCAAATAATGAAATTTTCATTCTCATGAAGTTTTCTATAAAAAAAAAAGTAACCTTGGAAATATATTTCCATATATGTATAAAACTTAAATTCTGAGACGTTTTTCTTGTAGAAATGTTATCTGATTCTGAGATTTTTTTTTTCGAAAAATTTGTTGCAGATTCTGAAACATTTTTTGTAAGGAAAAATTCTCAGGTGCTGAGGGATTTTTTCTATAGAAATGTAATAAGAAATTTTTTATAAAATTTGAGATAATTTTTCAATTAAAAAATTCTTACATTCAAAGTCGAATAAGTATAAAAATATTTTTTAAAGGTAAAGTCTGAAATTTTGAAACATTTTTCTATAAAAAATTATACTTTTTCCATAGAAAATAATAAGGAAAGTTATTTGGTTAGAAAATGTACACGACGCTATTGCCATCTAAGTTTTTCAATTCAATTCTTTAATTCTGAAACATTTTATCCTAAGGCTATGTGTGCTGACGTAAATGATCAGCACACATATAAATTCCCTAAGAATATTTTACATTTTAGCATTTTTTTTTTCTATCTTTCCTTCCTTTTTTCCTTTCCCTTTCCCTTTCCCTTTCTTTTTTTTTTTTCTTTTTTTCCTTTCCTTTTTTTCTTTCTTTCCTTTCTTTTTTTCTTTCGAAATCATTTTGGGGGGGGAGAAATCCCATTCTCCCCCCCCTGGATCCGCGCCTGTATCCAATTGAATTTTAGTGTAGTTTTCAAAGAATTTTCAGCCTTATTTATAATGTTAATTTAACATTATTTTTCAAATGAACCTCAATACTATTTTTTATAAAAAAAAATGTAAATACGAATTTTAATAATATTTGCTATTTATTTGCACTAAAAATTGTTAATAAAAAAATTACATCGAATGCCATTTTTGAGGTCGTCCTTCAAGGTCTTCTTCTTCCGCCGTCTGCTCTTTAAAATTCGAAATCTTTAAAGAAAAGAAAAGAAAAGACGTTATTAAATGTATAACTTTTTTTTCATAAACTCATGTGTACTTACTTTTTCAACGTTTATGCAAGTTTTTATACTTATAGCATTCAATTAATTGGCACAAATGCATAAAAATACATAAAATTTCTATATTTTTCTTCTTCATTTTTAAAACAAAATTTCAAGTTTTCCGACAATTTGAAATTCGGAATTGAACAACATTTGAAAACAAAACTATTTCCACCCATAATCAATGTTCGATATTAGGTTTGAGAAACATGGCAAATCAATTTGATGTTTATATTTTTTTGAAAAGAATTAATAGTATAGGAAAAAATAAATATTTCCAACATGTTTCAAATTTAGTTTAAATGTTTTAATTTTTGTCACTGAAAACAATTTGAAAAACACCCTTGATATTTAGTGCCAGTTTTATTTTTTTTTCAAAGGCTGGAATTGATGTTTGTTGGGAAAGGTACCTACAGACGACGCAATATTATGTACAATATTCAATTATATTGATGGTGTGTGGGTAAGATTGACCATTGTACAATCGTCAATATAGCCCACACACCATCAATATAATTGAATATTGTACATAATATTGCGTCGTCTGTAGGTACCTTAAACCAAAAATTTCCGATCTTTTGTGAGTTTGATAAACATGGTTGCCACACATTTAAAATTATTTATGAAAGTTCGTTATAAAAAGGTAAAAAAACCATAATAATCATTTCGCTTTAAACAAGGATTCGTTATAACCGAATTCGTTATAAAAGAAGTATTTTATGTGAAAATTTATGGCAAAACGTCGGGACTCTAGAATTAGTTCGTTATAACCGAGTTTGACTGTAGATTGTCTTAATTTCTAAAAAAAATCTTGCTTACATAAAGTATTTATGAGAAATTCTTTAAAACGGAGTTGATTTTTGTATCATTAAAAACATACACAATCACTTCTAAAGGCCGTTTGTCACGATTAGACTCACAATCAGTAAAATGAACTGTGAAAAAATCGTACAATCAAAATAGAACATTAGTTAATTTCATATTTTTTTTTTTGCTAACGCTAGTAAGCTAAACTTTAGCAAATTTTTAGTTGAGATTAGCATGTTAGCAAAAATATCTTGTAAACTTCATTTAGCGCATTAGCAATTTTAAATAAAATTTTAACTAATTTTTTTTTTGCTAAATTTAAAATTGAGTTGACCAAATTTTTACAAGCTTTTTTTGCTAATATTAGCAAAAAAATTTTTTTTTTTTAAAACTTAAAATGGCGCTATCTCGGAAACTAAGCCAGATGGAGAGAAATGGAGGACATTTTTGGTTCTCGGTCTCTCCGTAGTATCGCCAGTCCTCTTCACATGTGTGGACCCTAATGGGCCCTAACTTTGGATCCAAAAAAGTTCGCATTCCTGAAAATTTTAAAATGTTCATATAATATTGCCGACACAACAAAAAGTCGAAAAACATTTTTGTAGCTCTCAACACGTAGAATAAGACCTAGGGTTGCCAGACGTCCCGCATTTGGCGGGATTTTCCCGCTTTTGATAACCGATTCCCGCGTCCCGCGCGGGATTCCATATTCCCGCTTTTTTTGCAATTTTTTTTTAACAACTATTTTTTACTATTAAAACCTAAGTTTTTTAAAGGCTTATTTGTAAGCTTTTGTAAAATTAGTTTTACATTGCCGCCCAAATGATGTGGATTTAGAACCTTTTTAAGGAAAAACTAAAGGCCTATTCACACCTGAGGTGAAATCTCGTTCGAACGAGATTTCGATCATATAGTCTGCATCATTTTATACACAACCATATGATCGAAATCTTGTTCGAACGAGATTTCACCTCAGCTGTGAATTGGGTATAACAAAAAAGTTTACAATCTTAGTTTTTGTTTGAAAAAAAAAATATTTTTCAAAAAATGTACTCCAAAAGTTGCACAAAATAGAGTACATTTTCCGGGAAAAATATTTATAAAATTTCCATGGAGTAATTCTGGTCCAGCGTTGTATCTTTAAAATAGAAATGTGTGTACTAAAATTTACTTTAGCTAAATTAGTCTCTAAAGCAGCGCGAAAAATTTTTTTTTGAAAAACAAAAACATTTTTTCTATTTCAAAATGCACTAGAGATTAGTAGTCTCTATTTAACACAATAAAACTCATGTTGTCGAGTTTTATTCTGTTAAATTTTTCAGTTTTGTTCATAAAAATATTTTTGTCCCGCGAAAATGTTTAAAATCCCGCAATTTTTGTAATTTTTTGGAGTTTGTCCCGCTTTTTCGAAATAAAATTCTGGCAACCCTAATAAGACCGCAAAATAACCAAAAGCTCTCCGAGTAATATTTTTGAAGTTATCGAGTTTTTTAATTCTCAAAACCCCAGTGGTTCCCTAAAATCACGTATCTCAAAAACTAAGCAAGGTAGAGCGAAACGGACACAAATTTTGGATCAAAAACTATGACGATTTTTAAGGAACTCAACAGGTATAGGCCCATCGGGGTCTGAACCTATCGGGTCCGAACACAATGGGGTCCTAAAATGTGTAGGAACTAAGTTGAAATATTAGTAGGGTATTCAATTAATGGAGGTTCTTTTTTAATCGGTTAATCGAGCAAATAACTAATCGGGGTTCAGATTTAATCGGTTATTGATCGGATAAGTTTAAATTATTCGATTAACCGAATAAAATCAATTTTATATTAAAATTGACAATCATTTATGTACTTTTATGTATGTATTTTATTAATTGAAATGCCCTCCAAAATGTTAACCCAAGTAAAGATTTTTGAGTACATTGAAACCTCATATTTTATGCCGTACGCTAAATCAAAAATACACGGTACGCTAAATAAAAATCTAGCATTGCTTGAAAAATATTGGCGGATGATCTCAACTCAAAACTCCGAACAGAGCGCAAAATTTAAATTTTTGGTGGTATGGTAAATCGAAAACTTAAGAACTTAACGAAATAGATCAATTCTAAAGGGAAATTCGGTTTAAGCGCTTAAAAAGCTATTTGACTATAAGTGGTGGCATTGTAAACAAATTTGGCCGGGGTTACCAGAGTCATTTTTTTTTTTAACATAAATATCTTTTTAGGACCTTCATGAAACATTTGTTTGAGGAAGTTTTCACACATTGCTAAGGTTATACTGCAAGGTCGTATGCCCAGAAAGTTTGGCAATTACTTTGGGGCCTGAACGTTTTTCAGCAGGACCGTGATTTGAGTTAAAACTGAAAATTTAATACACAATAAACAAGTAAAAGTACTAAAAAAATAAATTTCGGTTAATTGGTTAATCGACCAAAGTAACCGATTTATTCGTTATTTGAAAATTGACCATTTTAAATTATTCGAACACTAAATCGACCAAAATTAATCGGTTAACCGATTAACGGTTAATCGATTGAATATCCTAGTAATTAGTACCCTGTAATCTCAAAATTCTTATCAAACAAATTTTTTAATGTTCCGTTATTTCAGAAAAGCCTGAATTCCAACTTTGATGCAATTTTAATATTTGTTTTTTTTTTTTGCTTTTTATTAATTTATTTCATTGTTTTCAAAATAAATAGTTTCAAAATTATTCAAATTAATGAAATTTGCGTGAAATTCCATCTTTTTCATACATAAATATTTTTTGAAAAAAACAAAGAATGACATTTTCTAAAAACAATTTTGAAATTCCAAAATTTTTCATAGAAAAAAATCTGAAATGCAAAATGTGACTAAGGGCGTGTGTGAAACGGTAGCAAAGTGCTATGGTAAAAAATATTTTTTCTATGGTGAGAAAATCTAACAATTTTGCTGTGTGAAATGAAATCATTTTTGACAACAGAACATTTTGACATTAGTAAATAAAAAACAAAATAAATATTTTTTTAGAAAATATTTTGCTTTTCTTATAAAAAAATCGTTAAGAATTAAGGATTGAACATGAAAATAAGTAATGCAAATGTAAACAAAAAATTAATTGCATTCCTTTTTTATAAAAAAATAAATCAAATTATCCACAGAAGAACAAATGACAAAGAATTCGAAATATTTTAAAGGGATTATTCATTTTTGCTATCCGACCAAAACCTTTAAAAAGCGCATTCTTCCTTTCGCTCTTTTGGAAATGTTTTATCGGTGGAATAATTTTGTATACATATTTCACTTCATTGTTGGATCATTTTTTCAGCTTTGATATTCAAACTTTTTTTTTCATAAAAAATATCTTCCGTTTTGCTAGATTTCACGATTGCAATTCCCTTATATTAATGATTGATGCTACACCTAATGTTTTAAGTTAAACTTTATTAAAAAAAGTTAAACTTTATTAAAAAAAATCACAATGAAAGAAAACAATTGCAAAATTCAAATTATTTAAGTTTGATCCTTCTTGCCACACTTCCTAATGAAATGTTTCCTTCTAGGCCATCATTGCTTTTAACATTTTTACCACAATGCAGGATAAAAGCTTCTCCATGTAAGATTATTTTTTTCTTAAAATAATTTTGCAACACAAATGCAAAACACGTATAAAAAGTCTTTTATATTATTTTTTTGATTTTGATCTTTTTCTATTATTTATTTGCTGTTTTTTTTTCAGAATTTAAAATTTTTATTATTTTTGAAACTTCAAAATATTGATTTCAAAAATTTCTATTCTTTTGTCAAAAATTCTACTAGCCCCATGGGCTAGTGAAATTTTATTCACCTCAATAGTGTCAAAAATTTACTATCAAGCATACTTTGCTACCATTTCACACAGGCCCTAAATGTGAAAATTTTTTGTAAAAAATATCTGTCAATCAACACTCAAAATAATCACTCTGGCAAATTACAGAGATATCTATCTACCAGCAGAAAGTACCATAGATTTTTTGTTATTTTACGAAGAAACTCTGTAAAATGATTTTGATAAAGAAAACTACAAATTTACAGAATTATCTGTAATATGTTGATAAAAGCTTTAGTACTTTCATAAACTTAGGGAAAAAACTAAAATTTAAATGAGCCTGATTAAATGCGTTCCCCAATTTAATGGGGCGCACGAGAAACCGGTGGGTTGCACTGTGGGCCAGCATCCCTGAATTTTGGCCATAAATAGACCGCTTAACCTATATGTCAAAAAAGTAATGCATAAGGGTGTTAAAGCATCGCTGATCACGATTCTGGAAAAAAAAATTCAAAATTCAAAATGGCGGATCCAAAATGGCGGACATGATTCTTTAATTCTTTGTTTATTGTGTTTAATATAATCATTATCGATGTATTTGGGGTCGTTAATAACGAATATGAGCTCAGATTTTTAAAATTCAAAATGGCGGATCCAATATGGCGACAAATTTAAATTTAAAATTTTTAATATGTTGTCTCTTTTGGCCAAAAACTTCGATTTTAATGGTTTTTCGGATGTTAAAACTGATTTTGGAATTAAAGATTTGAAATTCAAAATGGCGGATCCAATATGGCGAATATGCTTTTGTAATTCTTAGCTAATTGTACTTAAATTAGTAATTTTTGATGTACTAAAGGTCAGTAATTACGCATATGAGCTCCGATTTTTTAAATTCAAAATGGCGGATCCAATATGGCGTCAAATAAAAAATTAATTTTTTTTCTATGTTGTCTGATTTTGATGGATTTTGGAATGCCAAATCTGATTTAAGAATCAAATATAAATAGCGGATCCAATATGGCGGACAAGATATTTAAATTATTGATTAATGTTTCAAAATATCACTAGGAAATGATTGCACAACACGAATACGAACTCAGATTTTTTGAAATCAAAATGGCGGATCCAAAATTTAGGACATAGCTTTTTAAAAAACTGTACAATGTTTAAATTTCTAAGTTTTTATAAATCCCTCTTTTTGCTTTTATCAGAAGATTTTAATAAAATATTTCTCTTTTAAATGCGTCAAAAAGTTCATACATTCAGTGGCTCATTTAAAAGAGAACTTTTTTATTTCCAATAAGCATTTGCCATCCTAAATGTACAAATAAAGCTACAAGCTTACAATTTCGTAAAAAATATTAAAAATGTTATTGCCAATATATGCCCGCTTAAATGCGTTACCAGCTTTAATGTTTAGCACTAGAGATGGACGCTGGTCACGTGAATTACTCGTGATTGAAAGTGATCGTGATTAAAATTTTTTGTTCGTGAGTGATAAGTGAGTCAGACAATTTTTTGCGTGAGTGATTCGTAGTGAGTGCAATTTTTTTGCGTGAATCAAAACTATTTAATTGTATTGATTCAGTTTTTACAATTTTTTTCGTGTTTTAAATGTTTAGCGTGAGTTACGAGTAGGGTTGCCATTCGTACTGTTTTAAACAGTACATGTACTGTTTTTTATAAAAAGTACTGTTTTATGCACACCACCTAAAACAGTACGCAAAAGTACTGTTTTTTAAAGCGTGTACTGTTTTTGTACTTTTTTTTTATACTCATTACCAAAATGTAACATTTTTCGAAAAATGTTTCATATTTGACAAAATTTTAAGCCAATTTTTAAAAAGGAGCAATTAAATGCAATAAAATTTTATACCACACTAGGGTTGCCAAACGTCCCGCATTTGGCGGGATTGTCCCGCTTTGCGTCAACGATTCCCGCGTCCCGCGCGGGACTCCAAATTCCCGCTTTTTTAAGCGTCAGAAAATTAAAAGTAACAATTTAATAGTCTTCCAATAAGCAGAAAAATGTGATGATTTATTAAAAATTGTTAGTGATGTAAAAGGCATACAATTTTCCAAAGCACCAATTTTCCAGTGCACTCGGGTGGAATAGAGTTCACTCTTTTCGTACGTTAACAAAGGCAAATACATCTATTGGGAAAAAGTAAAGTGGGCAAAATAATAAAGACATGTCTGGTGATTTACGAAATAATGCGGTGAAACAGCAAAACATGTTGATGTAAAATATAAAAAAATTATCCTAATATCTTGAAAACTAATTTATAAATTAATGTCAAATAAATTAAGTCCTCACCGGAAAGACAAGGTTCATTTTTATGTCCCGAAAATTTGAAAATTTGTTCCCAAATACTTCCGTAAATAACAGATTCAGAAAATAGCGACCAAATTTAGATCTGATATCAGATAATATATAAAAATATATTATTTTGCCCGAAAAATTTTAAGTTATTCACTAGGGATAGAAAGGTTTTTAAGAAAAAGAAAAAAAATATTTAAGTTGAGAATATTCGAAAAAACTTTTGAATTTTTAATCTGCATATGAATGCGCATTATTTTTGTCCCGCGAAAATTTTTAAAATCCCGCCATTTTTGTAATTTTTTGTGTTTGTCCCGCTTTTTGAAAATAAATTTCTGGCAACCCTATACCACACTCAAAAAGAAAAATTATTTAAAAAGTGGGAAATTTAACTAAATTCAATAATGATTTAGATCTATTGCCATGTCTTCCTTCTTTTCGTCCAAATTTTTCTGAAAAATAAGAAAAAACTAAAAAATGGGAAAAAATTTATTTTATTGAGTACATCTCATTTAAAGTTCCGATTGTGGGCAGACCCAATTAGGTTCGGAACCCATGGGTACAGACCACCTTAGGCCCAGTCCCATTGGGTCTATTAAGGATCGTCATAGATTTTGATTCAACATCTTTGGCCTTTTCGCTCTACCTTGCTTAGTTTTTAACATACGGGAATTTAAAGGCCCAAAAGGGTCTTTAGAATCTTAACGGGATAATTAAAAAAACTATTACACGGAGGGATTAAGACGGTCGTGTAAAGAACTACAAAAATTAATTTGGGCTTTTTTTTTGTTTCGGCAAAATTTTCTGAGAAATGAGCATTTTTAAAATTTGGGGAATGCTCAAATTTTTAGATTCAAATTTAGGAGTCCATATATTGAAAGAGGACCGGAGATTCTTTAGAGATTCTTAGAACCGGTAATGAACACTTTTTTGCTCATTCTGGCTTAGTTTTAAAAAATTTTTTAAACAGTTTTGAAAAAACAATTTCCCTCAAATTGCATAAAATTTACTAAACCTGAAGAAAAAACTTCATCAATTCTAAGATAAATATGATGAACTAATTGGTTGCAAATTATCAAAGAAATTTCCAAAATTTTTATTAAATTTTACTAAATAGTGGGGAAAAAACATTTTCCCAAAATTTAGTTAGGCCTTTGTTTGAGTGCAATAATACCTTTTTGGCGTTTGCTTTTTAAAGTCGTGTTTTAAAAAGAACACTGTTTTATGGGTTTTTTCATATGTTTTTGATAGGAAGATCGGCGTTTTAGTTAAGCGAAAGCATAGACTACAAAAGTTTTACAAGTAAGATATCGTGGCAACTAAGACAAGCTCCAAAAAGTCAATCAGCAATTTTTTTCAACACTGATAAAAAAAATAGAATAAATTTGAGACGGTTTACCTAAAATGTTCCCCCGTTCTGTAAACAATCTTTTATGCTCGTTTTGGCTGAAATCTGTTTAAAACCAGGGTAAAAGGGCTAAGTTTTTGTAGTTTGGTATAAAATAAGACTTTTGAAAAAGTACTGTTTTTATTTGCGGAGTTGATTTTTGTATCATTAAAAACATACACAATCACTTCTAAAGGCCGTTTGTCACGATTAGACTCACAATCAGTAAAATGAACTGTGAAAAAATCGTACAATCAAAATAGAACATTAGTTAATTTCATATTTTTTTTTTTTGCTAACGCTAGTAAGCTAAACTTTAGCAAATTTTTAGTTGAGATTAGCATGTTAGCAAAAATATCTTGTAAACTTCATTTAGCGCATTAGCAATTTTAAATAAAATTTTAACTAATTTTTTTTTTGCTAAATTTAAAATTGAGTTGACCAAATTTTTACAAGCTTTTTTTGCTAATATTAGCAAAAAAATTTTTTTTTTTAAAACTTAAAATGGCGCTATCTCGGAAACTAAGCCAGATGGAGAGAAATGGAGGACATTTTTGGTTCTCGGTCTCTCCGTAGTATCGCCAGTCCTCTTCACATGTGTGGACCCTAATGGGCCCTAACTTTGGATCCAAAAAAGTTCGCATTCCTGAAAATTTTAAAATGTTCATATAATATTGCCGACACAACAAAAAGTCGAAAAACATTTTTGTAGCTCTCAACACGTAGAATAAGACCGCAAAATAACCAAAAGCTCTCCGAGTAATATTTTTGAAGTTATCGAGTTTTTTAATTCTCAAAACCCCAGTGGTTCCCTAAAATCACGTATCTCAAAAACTAAGCAAGGTAGAGCGAAACGGACACAAATTTTGGATCAAAAACTATGACGATTTTTAAGGAACTCAACAGGTATAGGCCCATCGGGGTCTGAACCTATCGGGTCCGAACACAATGGGGTCCTAAAATGTGTAGGAACTAAGTTGAAATATTAGTAGGGTATTCAATTAATGGAGGTTCTTTTTTAATCGGTTAATCGAGCAAATAACTAATCGGGGTTCAGATTTAATCGGTTATTGATCGGATAAGTTTAAATTATTCGATTAACCGAATAAAATCAATTTTATATTAAAATTGACAATCATTTATGTACTTTTATGTATGTATTTTATTAATTGAAATGCCCTCCAAAATGTTAACCCAAGTAAAGATTTTTGAGTACATTGAAACCTCATATTTTATGCCGTACGCTAAATCAAAAATACACGGTACGCTAAATAAAAATCTAGCATTGCTTGAAAAATATTGGCGGATGATCTCAACTCAAAACTCCGAACAGAGCGCAAAATTTAAATTTTTGGTGGTATGGTAAATCGAAAACTTAAGAACTTAACGAAATAGATCAATTCTAAAGGGAAATTCGGTTTAAGCGCTTAAAAAGCTATTTGACTATAGTGGTGGCATTGTAAACAAATTTGGCCGGGGTTACCAGAGTCATTTTTTTTTTAACATAAATATCTTTTTAGGACCTTCATGAAACATTTGTTTGAGGAAGTTTTCACACATTGCTAAGGTTATACTGCAAGGTCGTATGCCCAGAAAGTTTGGCAATTACTTTGGGGCCTGAACGTTTTTCAGCAGGACCGTGATTTGAGTTAAAACTGAAAATTTAATACACAATAAACAAGTAAAAGTACTAAAAAAATAAATTTCGGTTAATTGGTTAATCGACCAAAGTAACCGATTTATTCGTTATTTGAAAATTGACCATTTTAAATTATTCGAACACTAAATCGACCAAAATTAATCGGTTAACCGATTAACGGTTAATCGATTGAATATCCTAGTAATTAGTACCCTGTAATCTCAAAATTCTTATCAAACAAATTTTTTAATGTTCCGTTATTTCAGAAAAGCCTGAATTCCAACTTTGATGCAATTTTAATATTTGTTTTTTTTTTTTGCTTTTTATTAATTTATTTCATTGTTTTCAAAATAAATAGTTTCAAAATTATTCAAATTAATGAAATTTGCGTGAAATTCCATCTTTTTCATACATAAATATTTTTTGAAAAAAACAAAGAATGACATTTTCTAAAAACAATTTTGAAATTCCAAAATTTTTCATAGAAAAAAATCTGAAATGCAAAATGTGACTAAGGGCGTGTGTGAAACGGTAGCAAAGTGCTATGGTAAAAAATATTTTTTCTATGGTGAGAAAATCTAACAATTTTGCTGTGTGAAATGAAATCATTTTTGACAACAGAACATTTTGACATTAGTAAATAAAAAACAAAATAAATATTTTTTTAGAAAATATTTTGCTTTTCTTATAAAAAAATCGTTAAGAATTAAGGATTGAACATGAAAATAAGTAATGCAAATGTAAACAAAAAATTAATTGCATTCCTTTTTTATAAAAAAATAAATCAAATTATCCACAGAAGAACAAATGACAAAGAATTCGAAATATTTTAAAGGGATTATTCATTTTTGCTATCCGACCAAAACCTTTAAAAAGCGCATTCTTCCTTTCGCTCTTTTGGAAATGTTTTATCGGTGGAATAATTTTGTATACATATTTCACTTCATTGTTGGATCATTTTTTCAGCTTTGATATTCAAACTTTTTTTTTCATAAAAAATATCTTCCGTTTTGCTAGATTTCACGATT
The DNA here is from genome assembly GCA_963921195.1 of Pegoplata infirma. Lineage (NCBI taxonomy): Eukaryota > Metazoa > Arthropoda > Insecta > Diptera > Anthomyiidae > Pegoplata > Pegoplata infirma. The sequence continues at coordinate 183,153,225 of OY992540.1, forward strand.
GCAATTCCCTTATATTAATGATTGATGCTACACCTAATGTTTTAAGTTAAACTTTATTAAAAAAAGTTAAACTTTATTAAAAAAAATCACAATGAAAGAAAACAATTGCAAAATTCAAATTATTTAAGTTTGATCCTTCTTGCCACACTTCCTAATGAAATGTTTCCTTCTAGGCCATCATTGCTTTTAACATTTTTACCACAATGCAGGATAAAAGCTTCTCCATGTAAGATTATTTTTTTCTTAAAATAATTTTGCAACACAAATGCAAAACACGTATAAAAAGTCTTTTATATTATTTTTTTGATTTTGATCTTTTTCTATTATTTATTTGCTGTTTTTTTTTCAGAATTTAAAATTTTTATTATTTTTGAAACTTCAAAATATTGATTTCAAAAATTTCTATTCTTTTGTCAAAAATTCTACTAGCCCCATGGGCTAGTGAAATTTTATTCACCTCAATAGTGTCAAAAATTTACTATCAAGCATACTTTGCTACCATTTCACACAGGCCCTAAATGTGAAAATTTTTTGTAAAAAATATCTGTCAATCAACACTCAAAATAATCACTCTGGCAAATTACAGAGATATCTATCTACCAGCAGAAAGTACCATAGATTTTTTGTTATTTTACGAAGAAACTCTGTAAAATGATTTTGATAAAGAAAACTACAAATTTACAGAATTATCTGTAATATGTTGATAAAAGCTTTAGTACTTTCATAAACTTAGGGAAAAAACTAAAATTTAAATGAGCCTGATTAAATGCGTTCCCCAATTTAATGGGGCGCACGAGAAACCGGTGGGTTGCACTGTGGGCCAGCATCCCTGAATTTTGGCCATAAATAGACCGCTTAACCTATATGTCAAAAAAGTAATGCATAAGGGTGTTAAAGCATCGCTGATCACGATTCTGGAAAAAAAAATTCAAAATTCAAAATGGCGGATCCAAAATGGCGGACATGATTCTTTAATTCTTTGTTTATTGTGTTTAATATAATCATTATCGATGTATTTGGGGTCGTTAATAACGAATATGAGCTCAGATTTTTAAAATTCAAAATGGCGGATCCAATATGGCGACAAATTTAAATTTAAAATTTTTAATATGTTGTCTCTTTTGGCCAAAAACTTCGATTTTAATGGTTTTTCGGATGTTAAAACTGATTTTGGAATTAAAGATTTGAAATTCAAAATGGCGGATCCAATATGGCGAATATGCTTTTGTAATTCTTAGCTAATTGTACTTAAATTAGTAATTTTTGATGTACTAAAGGTCAGTAATTACGCATATGAGCTCCGATTTTTTAAATTCAAAATGGCGGATCCAATATGGCGTCAAATAAAAAATTAATTTTTTTTCTATGTTGTCTGATTTTGATGGATTTTGGAATGCCAAATCTGATTTAAGAATCAAATATAAATAGCGGATCCAATATGGCGGACAAGATATTTAAATTATTGATTAATGTTTCAAAATATCACTAGGAAATGATTGCACAACACGAATACGAACTCAGATTTTTTGAAATCAAAATGGCGGATCCAAAATTTAGGACATAGCTTTTTAAAAAACTGTACAATGTTTAAATTTCTAAGTTTTTATAAATCCCTCTTTTTGCTTTTATCAGAAGATTTTAATAAAATATTTCTCTTTTAAATGCGTCAAAAAGTTCATACATTCAGTGGCTCATTTAAAAGAGAACTTTTTTATTTCCAATAAGCATTTGCCATCCTAAATGTACAAATAAAGCTACAAGCTTACAATTTCGTAAAAAATATTAAAAATGTTATTGCCAATATATGCCCGCTTAAATGCGTTACCAGCTTTAATGTTTAGCACTAGAGATGGACGCTGGTCACGTGAATTACTCGTGATTGAAAGTGATCGTGATTAAAATTTTTTGTTCGTGAGTGATAAGTGAGTCAGACAATTTTTTGCGTGAGTGATTCGTAGTGAGTGCAATTTTTTTGCGTGAATCAAAACTATTTAATTGTATTGATTCAGTTTTTACAATTTTTTTCGTGTTTTAAATGTTTAGCGTGAGTTACGAGTAGGGTTGCCATTCGTACTGTTTTAAACAGTACATGTACTGTTTTTTATAAAAAGTACTGTTTTATGCACACCACCTAAAACAGTACGCAAAAGTACTGTTTTTTAAAGCGTGTACTGTTTTTGTACTTTTTTTTTATACTCATTACCAAAATGTAACATTTTTCGAAAAATGTTTCATATTTGACAAAATTTTAAGCCAATTTTTAAAAAGGAGCAATTAAATGCAATAAAATTTTATACCACACTAGGGTTGCCAAACGTCCCGCATTTGGCGGGATTGTCCCGCTTTGCGTCAACGATTCCCGCGTCCCGCGCGGGACTCCAAATTCCCGCTTTTTTAAGCGTCAGAAAATTAAAAGTAACAATTTAATAGTCTTCCAATAAGCAGAAAAATGTGATGATTTATTAAAAATTGTTAGTGATGTAAAAGGCATACAATTTTCCAAAGCACCAATTTTCCAGTGCACTCGGGTGGAATAGAGTTCACTCTTTTCGTACGTTAACAAAGGCAAATACATCTATTGGGAAAAAGTAAAGTGGGCAAAATAATAAAGACATGTCTGGTGATTTACGAAATAATGCGGTGAAACAGCAAAACATGTTGATGTAAAATATAAAAAAATTATCCTAATATCTTGAAAACTAATTTATAAATTAATGTCAAATAAATTAAGTCCTCACCGGAAAGACAAGGTTCATTTTTATGTCCCGAAAATTTGAAAATTTGTTCCCAAATACTTCCGTAAATAACAGATTCAGAAAATAGCGACCAAATTTAGATCTGATATCAGATAATATATAAAAATATATTATTTTGCCCGAAAAATTTTAAGTTATTCACTAGGGATAGAAAGGTTTTTAAGAAAAAGAAAAAAAATATTTAAGTTGAGAATATTCGAAAAAACTTTTGAATTTTTAATCTGCATATGAATGCGCATTATTTTTGTCCCGCGAAAATTTTTAAAATCCCGCCATTTTTGTAATTTTTTGTGTTTGTCCCGCTTTTTGAAAATAAATTTCTGGCAACCCTATACCACACTCAAAAAGAAAAATTATTTAAAAAGTGGGAAATTTAACTAAATTCAATAATGATTTAGATCTATTGCCATGTCTTCCTTCTTTTCGTCCAAATTTTTCTGAAAAATAAGAAAAAACTAAAAAATGGGAAAAAATTTATTTTATTGAGTACATCTCATTTAAAGTTCCGATTGTGGGCAGACCCAATTAGGTTCGGAACCCATGGGTACAGACCACCTTAGGCCCAGTCCCATTGGGTCTATTAAGGATCGTCATAGATTTTGATTCAACATCTTTGGCCTTTTCGCTCTACCTTGCTTAGTTTTTAACATACGGGAATTTAAAGGCCCAAAAGGGTCTTTAGAATCTTAACGGGATAATTAAAAAAACTATTACACGGAGGGATTAAGACGGTCGTGTAAAGAACTACAAAAATTAATTTGGGCTTTTTTTTTGTTTCGGCAAAATTTTCTGAGAAATGAGCATTTTTAAAATTTGGGGAATGCTCAAATTTTTAGATTCAAATTTAGGAGTCCATATATTGAAAGAGGACCGGAGATTCTTTAGAGATTCTTAGAACCGGTAATGAACACTTTTTTGCTCATTCTGGCTTAGTTTTAAAAAATTTTTTAAACAGTTTTGAAAAAACAATTTCCCTCAAATTGCATAAAATTTACTAAACCTGAAGAAAAAACTTCATCAATTCTAAGATAAATATGATGAACTAATTGGTTGCAAATTATCAAAGAAATTTCCAAAATTTTTATTAAATTTTACTAAATAGTGGGGAAAAAACATTTTCCCAAAATTTAGTTAGGCCTTTGTTTGAGTGCAATAATACCTTTTTGGCGTTTGCTTTTTAAAGTCGTGTTTTAAAAAGAACACTGTTTTATGGGTTTTTTCATATGTTTTTGATAGGAAGATCGGCGTTTTAGTTAAGCGAAAGCATAGACTACAAAAGTTTTACAAGTAAGATATCGTGGCAACTAAGACAAGCTCCAAAAAGTCAATCAGCAATTTTTTTCAACACTGATAAAAAAAATAGAATAAATTTGAGACGGTTTACCTAAAATGTTCCCCCGTTCTGTAAACAATCTTTTATGCTCGTTTTGGCTGAAATCTGTTTAAAACCAGGGTAAAAGGGCTAAGTTTTTGTAGTTTGGTATAAAATAAGACTTTTGAAAAAGTACTGTTTTTATTTGCAATGTACTGTTTTTTGAGACCAAATGTACTGTTATTCCCTATTTCAAATCTGGCAACCCTAGTTACGAGTGAGCGTGAGTCACACGTGAGTGGTGTTTTGTTTACTCACGTAAATAGTGAGTAAGTGTGAGAAAAAAAACGGTTGAGTAAATTATGTTTTTTTTAAGTGAGCGTGAGTCAAAATTCACTCACGACCCCATCAGCAGTTATCACGCCAATGTTGTCAAAGTGGGCTGTAGGCAAAATCGCCCAAAGAAAAATCGCCCAAAAAAATTTATGAAAAATCGCCCAAATGCAAAATCGCCCAAAAAATATGAAAAATTACCCAAAAAGAAAAATACGAAACTTCGCCCAAAATTAACGAAAAAAAGCCCAAAAACGAAATGAAAAATGGCCCAAAATAAAATAAAAAAATATTTTTTCTAACACATTTTTTTCAAAACACATACTACAGAGAAAAGCTTTCTTTTGCGGAGAGGGTGGGTCTAAGGCATGGAGTTTGTAATCCCTAAGCCCGGCCGAAGGCCGGCTACGCAGAAGATCTTTAAGACAAAGACAAAAACATTTAAGATAAAGCCATAGGTTACGTGGTTATTATTTTTATAGATCGTTGTTTTGAGAATATAGTCCGTAAAATGCATATGTAATTGATGTAAAAGTTTAAAGTGTGAAACTTAAATTTTAACTAAATAAAAAAAATTTGAATTAGCTCCGATCAAAGCGCCGCACAGTGCCACATTTGGCCAATCTAGGACGACAAAAATCCAATTTTAATTATATTGACTTAAAATTCGGTATAAATTTTCGTTTTGACTTCGAAAATAACATTATGAAAAATTTGGGAGGGCGGTTAAGGGCCACGCCCACTTTTTTTAAAATTTGTAATTTTGGTTATAATTTCTTTAAATTTGGTATATATACTCTCAATGACTGTAGAAATAATATCACAAAAAAAGGAGGCGGTCAGACAACTGCCACGCCCACTTTTTTTAAATATGTTTAAAAAATATGTAAAAACAAGGTTTACATATCGCCCCACTGTAGTCGGCGTCGCAGACGGTCGCAAAAGTTAGCCGTTGAAATAAGTACTATGGATATTGGTCAATACATCTGAAAAAGTCCGGCGACCAAAACGGACCAAACACAAAAGTTCTATTCCATAAAAAAAAATAAATATATAATTTTCTTTTCAAAAATTTGTATTTTGTTAAAAATTTAATAAAAAATAGAAAAATTTGTTTTAAAAAAAGCGAAAAGATATGACTTAAAGCATTTAAATATCCTTTAAAATTACCAAAAAAGAGTGGATAAATATCTCTTTTTGTTCAAAAGTTACAACAGTTTAAACTCGACTTAATTTATGCGAAATAATGTACACTAAGTAGTTACAGGATTTTACAAGATGCAACTTTATGCACCCACCTGTTAGTAACGAACAGAATTATCGATCTTATATGATTATTTCCGTGCTATTAGGAATGTTCTTTAATACATACAAACATATCATGAAAATCGGGGAACTTTTTTTTTTGATTTTTGTCGTGCTAGATTGGCCAAATGTGGCACTGTGCACCGCAGGCGAAAAATTTTACCAACAAATTTTAACAAAAAATCGCGCGATTTTTTGTTAAAATTTGTTGGTAAAATTTTTCGCCTGCGGAGCTTTCATCGGAGTTGTATGCTGTTTTAAATTCATTACTTTTGATTTTCTACTGCGCTGCGATAGATTAATATATAGCGTTGTAATCTGCATGTAAGACCAGTGGTTTCGGGTTCGATTCCCACCAGAGCCTTTGTATGTTAGCAACAACGGAACGGTTCTGCTTCAGCTTATTCTTGGTTAGGTAAATATATAATTTCTAAAAAAACACGATATGCGTTTACAGTTTCTAAAAATAATAATATACTGATTTATTGTGGTATACATATTTCAGTTTTGACATTTTCAGATTTTGACAAAAAAATAAAACCAAAATAAAATTGGGCAATTTTTCATATATAATTTTTGGGTAATTTTTCGTAATGAAAAATCACCCAATTTTTAATTTCGAAACTTTGCCCAAAAACTATGAAAATTTGCCCAAAAATGTTGGGTAACTTTTCATATGAAATATGACCCAAATTTGTAAGAAAAATTTTTGGGCAAATTTTCGTTTTCTATTTTGGGCCATTTTTCTTTGGGCGATTTTGCCTACAGCCGTCAAAGTGAGGCATTTTTTATTAGAAATCAATAGAAACAAAAATATCGAAAAATGTTGAAGTTCCATTTTAGGGCATTTCTAAACGTCATATTTTGGTTTATTGCCTCTAGATCAAAAGTTTATGAACGGTCGCACAGGGTCGCAAAAATGTGAATAGAATACATTGTCAGAGACAGATCGTAGTTCGAGGGTTGTCAATATCGTTTGGACTTTTTGGACTTTGGTGTTGAAAAAGGGCGGATTTCAACAAAAGTATGAATTTCCATAATATATTTAAAAAAAAATATGCTTATAGCTTACTTTTTGGCAGTTTATATCATGTGTTGAACAAACAGGTATGTCTTTAGGAGAACTTCACCGAAAAATTGAAAAAATATTGTGTCGAAGTACAAAAAAAAATTATTTGTTTTATAAATAAAAAATATAAAAAAAACTGAAACATTGACTTTAACCTCATGCAAAAAAAAAACTTTAAACTATAATAAAAAGATATTTAAGGTAGACAAAATTCAAGATGTCGACATTCCGAAAAAATATTTTTAAATATGTGTTGCCTTACAGATAGAGAATGCATCCCGGGATTTCCCGTCCCGGGATTCCCGGGAAATTCGTCATTTTTCATTTCCCGCATTCCCGGGAAATTTGTGCGGGATTCCCGGGAATTTTAAAAAATGCACATAAACAAGTTAACTGCTGTATTAAGGTAAATAAATATTTAAATATAATGGCTCCGATTTTCATGCACTACAAAATCTAAAATTTGTGCTTATAAGAATTTCAAAATATTTACTAAAAAAGTAAAAGTATTAAAAAATAGTTTTTTATTAAAAAAAGTTTTTCTAAAAGCAAAACGTATGAACTTTATGACTTTGTGTCGGCACAGAAGTTGAAGATTTTTTATTTTCAAGTCTAAAAATTGTTTGTATAATTAAAAAAATTGATTTTTTTTTTTTTGTAAACAGAAAAAACAAATTTCCAATGAACTACATTCATAGTTTTTATGAACAAATTCTTCTTCTACTCACATTGTAAAGGTTTCATAAATTTGTTGAACTTTTTTATTCATCAAAAAAAAATATAATATTTTTCGGTTCCACATATTAAAATTATTCATAAATGCTATGAAAATGTTCATTAATATTATGAAGAAGTTAATAAACTCATAAGAAATATTTCATAAATATTATGCATTTATTTGTGTACAACACGAGTATTTTTTTAAACGTAATACTACTATAAAACTTATTTCCGATGACTTAATTTATATTTGTGTAATATTTTGAGTTTTCTTATCTACAACAAAATAAGAAAAATATGCATTTTCGTAAAAATCTGCAAGAAAAAAATAATCTGTAAAAACAAAAATTTTTCTCTTATTGTTAGTGAAATGTCTTTGCCAAAAACGTAAATTTTATTAAGATTATTTAAAAAAAATTTAACAGGACATTATTTAAATTTTTTTAAATATAGTTTTTAGCATAATTTGTTGCTTTTGTTTTTTACACTGAATTATTATTTTATTTTGCTTTTAAATGCATCTTATGTGTTGGCATTGTTAGACGTATTAATTTTGCAAAAAAAAGTTATAAAAAAATTGTTAAAAACTAAAAAAATGTGTTAATGGTTCTTAGTGCGGGATCCCGGGAATCCCGGGAAATTTAAAATTTTTTCCCGCTTTCCCGGGAAATGAAAAAGTGTGGGAAATTGCGATCCCTACTTACAGACCTTATTGGCCAAAAAATGGAAATCCTGGCCCACAGTGGGTTGGTTGGATACCATTTTATTTCCTCTCTCGATGTTTAGTGTAAGAGGTATATGTAAAATCGTACATGAAAAGAGAAATACACTGAATTTACCATTTTTTTGAAAATGCATTTTTTAGAAAATGTCTATCAAATACGATTATTATCTTTTCTCTTCACTTTTTAAGTGGCAACTATAACAATTCATTTTCTTCGACTGTAATGCGCAAGAATGGATAAGTTATAACCTGACACAAAATAAAGGCAAATGCCATGTTTTAAATGTTTCACACGTGAATGTTTAACTTTGTAGAAATTATTTATAAACTCGCTAGATGTTCTCACGTTTTTTATACCCTCCACTCTAGTGATAGAGGGTATACGTATATACACTCAAAAAATTATGTCATTAACTGTTTGTAGTTTATTTAAAAAGTTTTCCGTTTAGTCGTTTTTAAAAGAAAAAACATTTGTTTGATGTTCAGTTTTTATTAATGACTACATCAGTCCTTTGTTTCAAAAATAACACATTAAAAAATAAAGAATTTCACTAACATTTAATTTATAAAGTCATTTATTTTTGTTCTGTAAGTAAAAACTACTGATTATTCATTAAATTTTTAATGATTTGTGTAAGTAATTTTTTTTAAATTGTTGGTATTTTTTAATGATATATCATTAGTTTTTACCTACACAAGTCAGTTATTTGTTTGTAGAAAAAAAATTCAAAAAATTATTTATAGAAATATAAAAACATATTTGTATCAAGTGGCTTTGGCACGATGGGTAGAGTGTCTGGCCAGAATGTAGTTGATTGCGGGATCGATTCCCCAAAATTTTATTAAAAAATTTTAAAAAAATATTTCAATAGAAAATTGTATAAAATAACCTACGAAATCATTAATTTTTAATGTTTTGGTAGGTTATTTTTTTGGAATTTGTTGGTAAAAATAACAGAACTATCATTAATTTTTAATGTTTTCGTAGGTTATTTTTTTCGAATTTGTTGGTAAAAAAGAATGAAAAAACCGTAATTTTTTAATGTTTAGTGTTATTTATTTTAGAAAATTTTGCCAACAGTAAAAAATAAATGTTGATGTTTTTAAAACAAATGAATAATTAGTGGGATGGTTTTCAATTGTTTATTCACTGGTTTTAAGTGTGCTTTTCTTTTGTTTTTGCCTACAAAATATTTTGAGTGTAAGTTTGTAACACCTCGAAATATTGGTTTAAGAACTTTTTTTTTTAATTTTCTAAGTTTCGAAAATTTTTTTGAAAATTTTTTGGAGTTTAAACAATTTTTTTTTGGATTTCACTATGTATATCAAACAAATTATTACAACCGAACTAAAACAGAAATTCTTTAGTTTGGGTTTTTAAAGCGCTTTGATAAATTTAAAAAAACGTTTACACAACGATCACTATTGAATTTCTGATTAATTTCTCCTTCCTTAATGTGCAAGTAGTATTGAGAATTGTGAAATGCCATCGTGTAAATTTGTCCGCTTTAATGCTTTCAAATTGTAAATTTACTTTTTTATTTTTGTGAAGATTACGAGTTTTTACGAGTAACTCCAATTTTACACGACATCCAGCTTAACCAGTTTTTATTGTAATATGTTATAAAAGCACCTCTAAGTAATAATATCTCCTTGCACTTGCAGTTGTTAATCTTTACAATTGAAAAGCAGGGGTAACTCATGAATAGTAGTGTCAGTAATAACGAAGACGTTATTTATAGATGGCAATCTTTTTTTGGAAAGTATTTGGGAACGATTTGGGAATAACGAAAAATAAACATCAAAAAATTTTAAAATTATGAATGAAAATTATTGTTGTGTCACTTGAAAATAAAAAAATACGTAATAAAAAAGGAAATGAATATAATTAAATCAAAACAACCAGCAAAATTAAACGAAAAATAAAAGGTAAACAAATTTTCCAGCTTTCCCAAATGGCATTTGTAAAACTAACACCACCTTTCAAAGTCAAAAAGAACTGACTCATGCATAGTCTTTATAAATATAAGTTTTTGTTGAAAAGTACTTAAAAACTTAATAAATATTACGCAATTTTTAAGTTTTAGTAAAAACAAGTTAAATTTTAAAAGTTTTAATTAACTAATTATTTTACTTCTTATTGGTAATGGGTTTTTACTACTTATAAGTAATCCGAGTCAGTAACTACTTATTTATCTCCATACTCTTCACTACTTATTTTTTGTCTCACGCCCTTGTTAAAATAATTAGTGTTTCATTCAGTAAGTAACTACTTATAAATATCTGTTTCGGATTACAAAACCCATTACTAGTAATGCCAATTTTTGCTGGGAATTGTTGTGATAGTGACAATTTTAATATAAAAACATGACTTTTTCTGCAGGGAAAAAAATATTTCAGAATCTGAGACTTTTTTATGGATACGAAAATGTAAAATTTTCTTTTAAAATAAACTAAAAAAATTGATCTAAATGGAAATATGATAATAAAAAACAAAACTCCGTTTAAGTTCGGTTTCTATTTAAAACTTTTTTTTGTGTTCACATTCGATGGTGTTTTTTTTTTTTTTTAAATTTTTTTAAAACAAATTTACGACCAAGATGAGGAGCCTTTTTTTAAGGTCACACAGTAAAATTATTGCTTAGTTTGATATGGAGAAAAGACTGCAGAAACATTTTCATAGAAAAACAATAGATCCGGAATCAAGATTATCAATAACATTATGTGAATTTTACTGGTAGATTTTTTAGAACATAATATCTTTGAAAATTAATATAGACACCTTGCTCACGGTTGCTCATTCCAAGCTTGGCCATACAAACTCAGAGCATCAACTGTTGGAGAAATTGTATACGAAACCTGTATGGCCGTTTGGAATGAGCTGCATGTAATATACATGGCAGTTTCCAATCTGACAGAGTGGAGTCAATTTCATCTGCCTTTTTTCATCAGACCGGGCATTGTTTGGGGGCCATTGATGGAAAACATATAGCCATAATGTGTCCAAAAAGAACAGGGGATAATTCTCGCAGTCGATAGCAATCGAAATACTACGCGAACTTGCATTTTTTTCTTTTGTATCGAAATTTCTGTTTTATTAAACAGTCTTTCATCCTCCTACAGTGCCCTTAAATTAGTTTGAAGGGGGGAATGCGTTATCACCAACAAATAAATAAGGCGTTACAGAGGTCGAACACCCACCACTTTGGCTTCCATAAGCCTCAACGTCAACAAACGTAAAAGTACATTTCGCACCAAATGCTGCCATTAGCACTATGCTGAAATGATTTTTCCAATTATACAACAATGATCCTGGGGGGCTAATTCTCGCAGCCGTGATAGAATTTTTTTTTCGAGTTAAATATCGATAGTTCGAAATTTGCGGATGATGGGACTCGTTACGTTTCGATTCGATTTTACACACAAAAAAAAATTAAAAAAATTGTGCCAGTTTTTGGTTTAATTACAACCTATAAAGTGGTTTTGGATAACTTACCAAAGTTTTTGCTCTAAAAAACTTAGGTAAATTATCCAAAACCACTTTATAGGTTGTACACAGAAAAAAAAAGTCGAGGTAAAGTTATCTAGGCTGGCTTAGGTGAATTATTTTTGTATGAAACTTAAAAGCCACGACTTTTTACCTATGCTACCAGTATAATTTTACTTTACAATTTCAACTATTAACCATGTAAGATTTACAAAGGAAAATAGATGAAATTTCGAAATTAATTTTATTTTGCTTTTTTAATGTGTCATTGAAAATTTTCGTTTTAGAGAAAGTCAAAAAAATTAATTTTAAAAAAATTTGTATATTGCAATAATATTTTTTAATATACATGTATATAGAGACTCAAAGAACGCAGTGATTCATTAATTTACATCGTTGTTGCAATCATATCACTCTATGGGGTAAGTGATTCCAAAATTGAAATTAAAAACTTATGTATTTCATTGAAAATGTTGTGTATTTCATTCTATACAGGAATGAGCCGTAAAAAGAACTCTAGGAACTAGCTGATTCGTCGCCTTTCGAGCTGTAATAACTCTTTAAATGAGTCATCGGCAAACAAACCACAAGATTGTATTTGTAACACAACCCACGTCACAAGATGACCACTGACCAGGGTAATATAGAATTTTTTTATCAGAATCTGAGACTTTTCCTATTGGAAAAATGCTTCCCAAACTGAGGTTTTTCCTATAAGAAAAATATCTCAGAATCTGAGACATTTTCTATAGGAAAAATGTCTCAGAATCTGAGACTTTTTCTATAGGAAAAATGTCTCAGAATCTGAGACTTTTTCTATAGGAAAAATGTCTCAGAATCTGAGACTTTTTCTATAGGAAAAATGTCTCAGAATCTGAGACTTTTTCTATAGGAAAAATGTCTCAGAATCTGAGACTTTTTCTATAGGAAAAATGTCTCAGAATCTGAGACTTTTTCTATAGGAAAAATGTCTCAGAATCTGAGACTTTTTCTATAGGAAAAATGTCTCAGAATCTGAGACTTTTTCTATAGGAAAAATGTCTCAGAATCTGAGACTTTTTCTATAGGAAAAATGTCTCAGAATCTGAGACTTTTTCTATAGGAAAAATGTCTCAGAATCTGAGACTTTTTCTATAGGAAAAATGCCTCAGAATCTGAGACCTTTTCTATAGGAAAAATGTCTCAGACTCTGAGACTTTTTCTATAGGAAAAATGTCTCAGAATCTGAGACTTTTTCTATAGGAAAAATGTCTCAGAATCTGAGACTTTTTCTATAGGAAAAATGTCTCAGAATCTGAGACTTTTTCTATAGGAAAAATGTCTCAGAATCTGAGACTTTTTCTATAGGAAAAATGTCTCAGAATCTGAGACTTTTTCCATAGGAAAAATGTCTCAGAATCTGAGACTTTTTCCATAGGAAAAATGTCTCAGAATCTGAGACTTTTTCTATAGGAAAAATGTCTCAGAATCTGAGACTTTTTCTATAGGAAAAATGTCTCAGAATCTGAGACTTTTTCTATAGGAAAAATGTCTCAGAATCTGAGACTTTTTCTATAGGAAAAATGTCTCAGAATCTGAGACTTTTTCTATAGGAAAAATGTCTCAGAATCTGAGACTTTTTCTATAGGAAAAATGTCTCAGAATCTGAGACTTTTTCTATAGGAAAAATGTCTCAGAATCTGAGACTTTTCCTATTGGAAAAATGCTTCCCAAACTGAGGTTTTTCCTATAAGAAAAATATCTCAGAATCTGAGACATTTTCTATAGGAAAAATGTCTCAGAATCTGAGACTTTTTCTATAGGAAAAATGTCTCAGAATCTGAGACTTTTTCTATAGGAAAAATGTCTCAGAATCTGAGACTTTTTCTATAGGAAAAATGTCTCAGAATCTGAGACTTTTTCTATAGGAAAAATGTCTCAGAATCTGAGACTTTTTCTATAGGAAAAATGTCTCAGAATCTGAGACTTTTTCTATAGGAAAAATGTCTCAGAATCTGAGACTTTTTCTATAGGAAAAATGTCTCAGAATCTGAGACTTTTTCTATAGGAAAAATGTCTCAGAATCTGAGACTTTTTCTATAGGAAAAATGTCTCAGAATCTGAGACTTTTTCTATAGGAAAAATGTCTCAGAATCTGAGACTTTTTCTATAGGAAAAATGCCTCAGAATCTGAGACCTTTTCTATAGGAAAAATGTCTCAGACTCTGAGACTTTTTCTATAGGAAAAATGTCTCAGAATCTGAGACTTTTTCTATAGGAAAAATGTCTCAGAATCTGAGACTTTTTCTATAGGAAAAATGTCTCAGAATCTGAGACTTTTTCTATAGGAAAAATGTCTCAGAATCTGAGACTTTTTCTATAGGAAAAATGTCTCAGAATCTGAGACTTTTTCCATAGGAAAAATGTCTCAGAATCTGAGACTTTTTCCATAGGAAAAATGTCTCAGAATCTGAGACTTTTTCTATAGGAAAAATGTCTCAGAATCTGAGACTTTTTCTATAGGAAAAATGTCTCAGAATCTGAGACTTTTTCTATAGGAAAAATGTCTCAGAATCTGAGACTTTTTCTATAGGAAAAATGTCTCAGAATCTGAGACTTTTTCTATAGGAAAAATGTCTCAGAATCTGAGACTTTTTCTATAGGAAAAATGTCTCAGAATCTGAGACTTTTTCTATAGGAAAAATGTCTCAGAATCTGAGACTTTTTCTATAGGAAAAATGTCTCAGAATCTGAGACTTTTTCTATAGGAAAAATGTCTCAGAATCTGAGACTTTTTCTATAGGAAAAATGCCTCAGAATCTGAGACCTTTTCTATAGGAAAAATGTCTCAGACTCTGAGACTTTTTCTATAGGAAAAATGTCTCAGAATCTGAGACTTTTTCTATAGGAAAAATGTCTCAGAATCTGAGACTTTTTCTATAGGAAAAATGTCTCAGAATCTGAGACTTTTTCTATAGGAAAAATGTCTCAGAATCTGAGACTTTTTCTATAGGAAAAATGTCTCAGAATCTGAGACTTTTTCTATAGGAAAAATGTCTCAGAATCTGAGACTTTTTCTATAGGAAAAATGTCTCAGAATCTGAGACTTTTTCTATAGGAAAAATGTCTCAGAATCTGAGACTTTTTCTATAGGAAAAATGTCTCAGAATCTGAGACTTTTTCTATAGGAAAAATGTCTCAGAATCTGAGACTTTTTCTATAGGAAAAATGTCTCAGAATCTGAGACTTTTTCTATAGGAAAAATGTCTCAGAATCTGAGACTTTTTCTATAGGAAAAATGTCTCAGAATCTGAGACTTTTTCTATAGGAAAAATGTCTCAGAATCTGAGACTTTTTCTATAGGAAAAATGTCTCAGAATCTGAGACTTTTTCTATAGGAAAAATGTCTCAGAATCTGAGACTTTTTCTATAGGAAAAATGTCTCAGAATCTGAGACTTTTTCTATAGGAAAAATGTCTCAGAATCTGAGACTTTTTCTATAGGAAAAATGTCTCAGAATCTGAGACTTTTTCTATAGGAAAAATGTCTCAGAATCTGAGACTTTTTCTATAGGAAAAATGTCTCAGAATCTGAGACTTTTTCTATAGGAAAAATGTCTCAGAATCTGAGACTTTTTCTATAGGAAAAATGTCTCAGAATCTGAGACTTTTTCTATAGGAAAAATGTCTCAGAATCTGAGACTTTTTCTATAGGAAAAATGTCTCAGAATCTGAGACTTTTTCTATAGGAAAAATATCTCAGAATCTGAGACTTTTTCTATAGGAAAAATATCTCAGAATCTGAGACTTTTTCTATAGGAAAAATGTCTCAGAATCTGAGACTTTTTCTATAGGAAAAATGTCTCAGAATCTGAGACTTTTTCTATAGGAAAAATGTCTCAGAATCTGAGACTTTTTCTATAGGAAAAATGTCTCAGAATCTGAGACTTTTTCTATAGGAAAAATGTCTCAGAATCTGAGACTTTTTCTATAGGAAAAATGTCTCAGAATCTGAGACTTTTTCTATAGGAAAAATGTCTCAGAATCTGAGACTTTTTCTATAGGAAAAATGTCTCAGAATCTGAGACTTTTTCTATAGGAAAAATGTCTCAGAATCTGAAACTTTTTCTATAGGAAAAACGTAATTTTTCCTATAGAAAAAATTTTTTTTGAGACATTTTCCTATAGAAAGTCTTTTTTGAGACACAAAGAGATTCTGAGACGTTTTTCATATAGAAAAAGTATCAGATTCTGAGACGTTTTTCATATAGAAAAAGTCTCAGATTCTTAGACGTTTTTTATAAAGAAAAAGTCTCAGATTCTGAGACGATTTTCATATAGAAAAAGTCTCAGACTCTGAGACGTTTTTCATGTAGCAAAAGTCTCAGATTCTGAGACGTTTTTCATATAGAAAAATGTGAGACTTTTGTCTCAAAAAATACTTTTTCCATAGGAAAAATATCTCAAAAAAAACTTTTTCTATAGGAAAAATGTCTCAGAATCAGACATTTTCTATAGAAAATATGTCTCAGAATCTAAGATTTTTTGTATACAAAAAATGTCGCAGAATCTGATTTTTTTTTTTACAGAAAATATTTCACAGAATATGAGATTTTTTCTATACAAAAATGTTTCAGAATCTGAGATACTTTCTATAGAAAAAATGTCTCAAAAATTATAATTTTTTTCAATAGAAAAAATATCACAGAATCTGATAATTTTTCTATAGAAAAAATGTCACAGTATCCGAGATTTTTTCTATAGAAAATATGTCTCTGAATATTTTTTAAAGATAGACAACAATTGTAATTATTTATTAATAAAAAATATTTTTTACAAATAAAAACATAATAAAATCAATTAATTTTTTTATTTAAGGGTGGAATTATTTATAGTTTGATTATTAACAAAATAAAATAGATAAACTACCAAAGTTTGTGTATAAATATTTACTTTACTAAACTTTGTAAAGTTTACAAAGTTTCCTAGGAATATTTCCTAAAAGCATAGTTAATTTTTCGAACATACCATTTTTTAAAAATCACCTTGGCTTTTAAGTAATATTGTCTAAAAACTTTGTAGGCTCTATGTTATCTTGGCACTTATATAAAGTTATACTATGTTTTTAGGTAATATTACCTCGATTTTTTTTTGTGTGTATTATCCCCAAAACGTACACATTTTTTTTATATTTTTTTTTTGTGTGTATGTTTCAGTGTTTTTGCATTTTTTAAAGCATAGTTTTAGGTATGTAGTAAACGTATGATTTGTTTCCGTTTTAATTGTAAAACACATTTTTTCGCTCATCCTAAACATATGCATTTATAAATATTTAGTTTAATATTAATAATTTCGAATTAAAACAGTCCGTTTTTGTTGGCATGCTTATCAATGTTGTGGCTCGTGGGTGTATGATACTTCCTTTATCCAAGTAACTTGTTGCTAACTTTATTACGCGTTTTTTATGAAAATTTCGATAACCTCAACAAAAATTTTTAATTTATCGTAATTCCCATAGATTAGGGATTAGCGCTTTAATGAATTTTGACTCACTCGCTCACGCAAACAATCTAATCACTCACGCACATTTTTTGTTTTAACCACGCTCACTTACTTATGACGTGAGTAAAAACAATTGCTCACGCCTGACCAACGCCAGATTCAATTACGCTTACACATGAGTCACGCAAGCTCTCCTCATGCTATTAAAAAAATTGCTAAAAGATTATTTTTTTGGAGAGAAATAAAAAAAGGAATAAAGTTGGTAAAATAAAAACATTAAAACTTTCGCAAAACAATGAATAACTCACTTACCAATAACTCAACAATTCGACTGACTCAATACATGCAAATATTTTTTCTTTTGTAATTCTAGAGTTTTTAATTTTTTCGATTTCAGTGTGCCCCATAAACTGCAATTTTGTCCAATTTTAATACATATGCTGTGCAAAAAACAATAAATTTAGAAACTTTGTCATTCAGTTTGTAGCGTATTGAAATATGGGTATAGAACCCCAGGCAGAAAAATACGAACGGGAGAGCGCTGGCAAAGTACTTTTTATGGTCGCTTGAGTGCTGGGAAAGCATCACAGTTTAGTACTCTCCCAGCGTCCAAAATGATAACCACGGTAAACGGTATGCCGTTGCTATTTTAAAGCGCTTTAAAAACAAAAAATATGGTACTATTATAGCACTTTTAGAACAAAAAAATAGGACGTATCTAAGTTATATAAGTCCATAAGACTTTTTTTGGTGTTTATTTGAATAAAGAAATTTATTAAATTAGGATAAAAAATTGATTGACTAATTTATTAGGATAAAAAAAATTTCGACAAACTTTGAAATATTTTCCTGGAAAATTTTGTTTTCCGTTTTCTTTGCGTTTTGGAATAAAAAATTTATTAAAAATGCTTTTAGGAAAAATTTTGGAAAAGTCCCGAAAAAAGTGGTGTATTGAACCGAAACGGGTTGTGTTCCAAAGAGATAGGCCCAGTGACATTTCATATCCGAAGTTTAAGACACTTCCTCACGAAAGAAACAGGTGTTTTTATATAAAAAGTGTCAAGTTTGTAATATGTTGGTCATTGTGTATAAGTGACATATCATGAGAACTATCAAGGACCGGCCACTAATCCTGCAGGGAAATAAAAAATATTCCAATTGTTATGAAAATTAATAAATTTTAATAAAAAATTTATATTTTGAACGGATTTAAATAGAAAAACATTGGAAAGCGCTTGGAAAGCACTTTTTCGATTTCATACTACCTTCTACACAAAAAATTAAGTGCTTTGCCGAGCCTTTTTCTTTGGAACGGTTGGCAGTTTCTGCCTGGGACCCCATAAAGTATCTGGAGTTCACGATACAGTCCAAACCCAAAAGAGAGTAATTTTATGTGTAAATGTTCAGAAAAATAATTTTTGCTTACATTTGTTTGATTCCATCTCTTCCAAATTTATTGGATATTGTGTAGTAGTAGAGTTACTTGTTGATCCCACATCTTGTAAAATTGGGGTACGTTGTGTAGTGGTCAGGCGATTCAAATTTGGCGTACTTTGTTCAGTAGAATCTAAATAATCTTTATATAAAATAAAATATAACGTCAATGAAATGTTATACATGGGCCATGTAACATGGTTATTAAATTATGATAAATTATATTAACCTTCTGTGTAGTTTGTATTATATTCCTGGTGGCGGAATTGTGGTACATAGTGAAATTCTGTATCTGTATAAAGTTACAATAAAAAAATAACTATATTTCATTGTAATTTAATAATATTTACCATTAAGCGGATCTTGAGATGCAAATAGATTTTGCGAAAATGTGTTGTTGGTAGCCTCTGACATTTTTCACGAATTAATTAATTACACAGTGCAACACCCAAAATCGGAATGGGATGAAACCAAAAGGAAATGAAAGTTGACATATTCCATAACAAACCCCTCAAGGCTTTTTTCTAGTTCAGAGCTAGATTTTTTTTTACACGCATTTGAAGTTAGTGCACTTTTATTATAATTATAATAATAAATGCTTCAAAACTGTATTAGTGGCGAATGATTAATATTGTAATTGCCTTTAAATAACAATCATACGCAACGGTGGCCGGTGGTTTATATTAATAATTGCCTTTAAATAACAATCATACGCAACGGTGTACAGTGGTCTGTTTTAATAATTTGGCTATTCAGTAAATAGGTACTGGACCGATTGCAGCAAAATTCATACCAGTCATAGCTGAAGTAATTTTGAGCATAAGTTTGGAAGCTGGACCCTACATGTCCAATAACGGCACCACCAGGGGCCTTTAAAGTAGGACATGTTTAGTACACAAAAACTTTAAATGCTTTAAAATCACCAACTTTAAATGCGTGTAAAATAAAATCTAGCTCTGACCTAAAAGAAAGGCCTTGAGGGTTTTGTTATGGAAAACGTCAGATTTCATTTGCTTTTGGTTTCATCCCATTCCGATTCTGAAAGTTCGATTTTGTATCACTGTGTTATTTTTGTTTTTGTAGAATTTAGTTGTGAGTGGCTTCATGAATTAATGGTACTAAAATGTTTGAAAGAAATAAAATTTTACAATTTATTTCTTGGCTATTGTGTTCAAAAATTTTTGTTGAGAGTTCTTCATCATCAAAGTAGAAAATTCCAAATTTTTCTGACGGTATAGGTTGTAAAAACAACCTCCTTAGATTTTGAAGTTCAAAACCGGAAACAATTGTTTTCTTCCCATGCTTAGTAATTTTAAACAGTTTATATATGCGATCATCAACGCGATACAAGTTATTTGGTGGTATGGTAGATAACTCAAATCCATTCATAAATAACCATTTATTGGAACTTTCATTTCGCTTTTGAAAATCTGGTATGTCGTACATATTTCCACCATCAAACCGATTCATTTCTACAGTTCGGTTGTGAACTTGAGCGGCGACATTGTTTTCGTGTTTTACCTTTCTCTTGAGTTTTCCTAAAAAGTTTTCAAATTTAAATGCACTAATCGGTTCTAATCCACAAAAGTTAAGAGCATCATCTGAAATATGGGTAAGTGCATGAAAATTATAAATTAACATCGATTGAGAGTATAATTTCGGTACATCCTTCACAAAGCTTTGTAAGGGCTGTGAGGCACATAAATTATTGGATTTGGAGTCTTTTGGATTTAACAAAATCCGGATACCCAAACTTAGTTTCAGGAAGTGTGTGTAATACTCTTCTGGCAAATATTTTTTCATTAAATACGGGCCTGAATACAACAAAAATTGACGGAATTCGGTCGCCTTCCATCTTTCAATTTCTTTCGTGTTACGTATTCGTCTACTAAACTCTTTAAGACATTGTTTCTCCAGTTTTTGTATATCCTCTTTCAGATGTTTTACTTTCTCAGACGATATATGATATTTTTCCTTTTTTAATGATCGAAACCATGCTAACTTCAACTTCTTCATTACGCCCAAACATAATACATGCATAAAATCAGCAGGAAAATCTCTTACTTTATCTATATTAAGACTTTCTATTTTCATTTGGCATTTTTTATTGTGATGCTCTGGCTGAAGTCCTTGACGAACCGATTCGTCTGTTCGCAAATTACAATCACTAAGGGGGAAAATAACTCGGCTCTCATACATCTCACCTTTCTGCTCGCACTTAAAACAGGAAAAATATGCATTATGGTTTTTTCTTCGAGCAATAAATGCCTTTGCTGGCGCATCACACGTGAAGCATCTGCAGGATACAATTACATCTTCATTATTAATTCTTATACCAGAGATCTCTAAGTATTTCAATTCATCTATTACTTGCGACAATAGAAAATCGGAGTCAGATGGTTTACAATTGCCTGCATATGCCCCCACAAGAAATACTACTACCCAAACCAGGAAAGGTTCGTACCCCACTATAATTTTTAACAATTGCATTTTCAATATTCTGCCAAAAGTTTAAAAAGTAACGTATTTGTTTATTTTTTATTTTAAATTATAGCTTTTTAATACTACTTTAATACTCAACTCTGAAATATGCATTTTAAATAATTTCCCGTTAATGCAACCATGACTTTAAAAAGTCCCTTTAAATGGGACTTTTCAAATTTGACCACTTAAAGTTCGTACTCTAAAGAAAGTTCCGTTATTTTTGTTTAAAAGATTTTTTTTTTGTGGAAAACTTTCTTTCTTAAATACGTAACGCGTACAGTTGTTTAAAAATAAAAAAAATATTTGTGTAAAAATGTTGGACAAAATGGCGCGAGGTAAAGCGATTTCGAAAGAAATTCGGGAGGTAATAATAAAAAAATCAAAAAAAGGCAAATCTTACGCGGCTATTGCTACAGACTTACATTTAGCAAAATCGTCTGTGCAATATATTGTTAAATTTCACCAAAAACACAACTCAGTTAGTCCAAAAACAAAAAATTGTGGAAGAGTTTCAAAAGTGACACCACGAAATTTGCGAACTTTGCAGCATATCATAAAGCAGAACAGACGAGCATCTGTCAGAAATTTAGCAAGTGAGTGGTCAACTAGTCTTGGGATACCTATAGGACGCGAAACTACCCGAAAAAGCTTAAAAAAGCTCAATTACAGCTTCTACAAGGTAAGTACAAAATGTACACATACAATTCTATTTTCAATAATAAATTTCCTTTTTGCTAGGCCAAGTCCAAACCTTTCCTAACCAAAGTGCAAAAAGCTAACAGATTAATATGGGCAAAGGAGCGACTAAATTGGACTCAAAGAGAGTGGAACTCGACAATTTTTAGCGATGAATCTCGTTTTGAGCTGTGTGTAGGAGAAAGCCGCACAAATGTCATTCGTACGAAGAAAGAGGCTTTTCATAGAGATTGCCTTAAACGAACCGTAAAATTCCCTGGAAGCTTGATGATTTGGGGTTGTATGTCTGCTAAAGGATTAGGCGAACTTTGTTTTATAGAAAACACTGTTAATGCTGACCGATACATAAATATACTGGAGCAGCACTTGATGGAATCAGTTCCAAACATAACATCTTTTGGGGAATACACCTTCCAACAAGATGGAGCTCCAGCTCATACTGCCAAAAAAACCAAAAAAAGGTTCGAAGAAAACCATATAAGTGTCCTAAATTGGCCTTCATCAAGTCCAGACTTAAACCCAATCGAGTCTATGTGGTCAATTATGAAACGGCGCTTAAGAAACGACCCCCAATCAACGATTCTTGGACTTAAAACAAAAATACGTGAAATATGGGACTCAATCACCCCAAATGAGTGTCAAACTTTAATAAATACAGTGAATGATCGAATTAAAGCCGTAATTAAGGCCAAGGGTGACGTCACTCAATATTAAGGATAGGTTTATATGCAGTACGAACATTAAATGGTCAAAATCAAAAGTTGTTAATTTTAAGTACATGAAGTATTTATTTTATTTTAAAACAGTTTTTTTAATAATGTTTTTCTTACTTTATAACTTTTAAAGATAATAAAATTACCTTTAAAATAAGCGTTCATTTATTAAAATTGGTTAATTTTTGTGGGACTTATAGCTTCTCAAAGTTTGTCTATGACAATTTCATAGTGGGGTACGAACCTTTCCTGTGCCCAGTTTCTGTAACTATGCGAAAAGTTTTCGCATCGAGAAAAATAAAACCAAATTGTAGTCATTTAGTTTTTTACAGGGTGAGTACAATGTTGCTAATGTAAAAAACATCGAATACGAAAAAAACGCAAAGCTATTTTTTTAAATCACTCTGTTAAGTATAAGATGACTCTAATATTTATTTATTTTTTTCGATGCGAAAACTTCTCGCATAGTTACAGAAATCGGCTACTGGTTAGGGTAGTATATCTGTACCAACAACACTGGCTAATACAGGCCATAATTGATTTAGTGAGCTTTTTTATAAACTGTAAGGCCATCTATATTTAAGTCCAATTGAATGGTTTTTGAATTGATTTTACTTTTATTCAAAACATTTTCAAGACCTTTCCGGAGACCATAATGAATATATTCCCCAATTCCCATCAATTCAACCGGAGCCTTTCTTGGGCATTCTTTAAAAGTTCTGGCATTTTTAGGTAGGCTAGAATGACCAAATTTTCTCAAAATTTCAAGAAGCCCATTCAATTTTGCATTTGATATTTCGCTTGAGACTGCCCATGTAGCAACTTTTTCCCTTATTGTTAATTGGTTTACCTGAATGTCATTCGAAGGTACGCCACCGAATTCCATTTCCTCAAAGTCACTTGACGGCATCAACATTTCATCATCCTCATCGTAATAACTTAACATGGGTGATGTTTCATCAAATGAAGGTGGTCTAAAAGGATCAACGTCCATGTTTTGTACATCATTTGTAGAACAAACTAAGGCCGGTTTTTCAAATTTATCTGGAAAAATTGAGTTGAACAAGTTTTCTGTATTCCTGCGGGATGATTTATAGCTACGCATTTTGCTTAAATATTAAACCGCTAAAGCCCAATTTAATAATATTTTTCGTTATTTTGGGTACATTATAGATTTTTTATTTTAAATACTCACAGTAATTCCAAGAAGTCGTTCTTTTAATATATATATTCAATTCACTCTTCCTCAGCTCTAAAGAGAAAAAATTGGATTGTTAAACAGGATACACCGGATACAGGACACACCGATTTTACTATTAATCTATGATAAATTACACTGTGCTACAAAAGACCAAAAATAATTTATGCAGGGGTTCTCATATGATAATTCGGGTTGGTTGGAGTCCATAGAGTACTGATATACTCATAGTTTTTCTGGATCACTTCGTTAAGTACGTTTTTTATCGGCAAATGTGTTGAAAAACGGAAATTCTTAAATTACAATTTTAAAAAATTATTACTTTGTTAGTTTGCAACCGATTTTCGATTTTATGGATTTGTTTTAAAGGTATAGGTCTTACCTTTCAAACAAAACAAAAATATTAAAAATCGATCAAGAATTGGCTGAGCTACGATCGCTTAAGTAAAAAAAAAGCGTATTTTTTGAAAAATTTGTCATATTCTTTACACTCTAAGTTGAAAGTGCATCATTAAAGAATTTTTGTGAATTTTTTGTAAAAAAGTATAGTAAAGTAGCTTTCCAAAACACCAAAAAACATAACAATCGGTTTAAAAATGAATAAGTTATGCTAAGTTTTGTGATAGGGCATTTTTAAATTTTTTCAGAAACGCTTGTAATTCAAGCATTATTCATAAATCTTGTTACTAGTATTAATTTTATGCGCATATGCATATAAACTAGAGATGGGAACGTAATTAGATTTGTGCGTGATTCACACATGATCAGAAGTGAGCGTGATTGAAAATTAATTTTACTCACGTGGTTGTTAGTGAGTGTCAGTGTGAGTGGAATAAAAAAATGGGCGTGTCAGTTACTTCCAAAACCTATTTATAATTTTTTGGGTTTGTTTAAAAAATATCAGTGTTACTTAAACAAAAAAATATTGTGAATCGGTTGAAAACTGGCTAAGGTGCGCTTGTTTAAGTAAAAAACCTTTTTTGAAGAGTTATACCTGCAACATTTTTATGACAAAAAACATTTGACATTTTGAAACGAAATTGGTAAAATTGTGGGATCATTTGATGGAAATTTTACCTGTTTATAAATATACGTATGAGGCATTCCACACCAAATGTTCAGCGAAAAAAAAACATGTGAACCGTAAATTTTTAAATGGGTTGTATGGATAGCCATGTGAGGCATTCCACACCAACTGTTCCATTACAGAAAAACCATAGTGGTTTCAATGGGATATCATTTGCAAAGTATTCGCTCTTAGGGTACTAATAAATAACAAAAATAAAATTTAAGTTTTTTTTTCAATAAGTGGGCCTTGTAGGCGTGATCAAATATTAAAAATATCAAACTTTTTTGCCTGAGCATTTATTCACGATCACGCACGCTAATGAAAGAAAAAAAATATTCAAGCACGATATTTTATTTTATTCACACTCACGTGAACATCGTGACCGTAACTTATTTTTTCTACTCACGTGTGCGTGAATGAGCGTGAGCAAAATAAAATATCGTGCGTGACTAAATTTTTTCTTTCATAAGCGTGCGTAATCGTTATTTAAAACTCACTCACGCTACCATCGCCTCTTAAAATATTTTTTAAGTATTGATATTACTCATACGCACACGTTTTAAATACCATTATTGTATAAAATAAGCGTGTTGCAATTTTTGAATTTTGATTTTTCGAAAACAAGGCAAAACACATCTCTAAAAATTTCAGATCAGATAGAAAATTCCTTTAATTTTTTTTAAAAAAATAAAAAACAAATAAAATTGCGGCTTGTTTTTTGATAAATAAAGTTTAAGTTTAAATTTAAAAAAATCAGAACTTCTTCTGAAAATGTTCCAATTTTCATTTTCTTAGTTTTTATTGATAGCCCATTCAGCTTTTATTGATAGCCCATTCAAAAATCTATAAACAGCTTTTGTCTTTAAGACTTTACTGTGTTTCATTTAATTTGCATAAATATTGAAGTAAAGATGCTCAGGCAAAAAAGTTAGATATTTTCAATTTTTGACCACGCCTACAAGGCCCACTTTTTGAAAAAACTTAAATTTTATTTTTGTTATTTAATAGTACCCTAAGAGCGAATACTTTGAAAATGATTTCATATTGACACGACACAACTTTTTTTTTTGCTGAACATTTGGTGTGGAATGCCTCATATATGGAGCTAAGAAAATTACGTTTTTGGTTGTTCAATTTTTCAAAAACTGGGCTTAGGAGGCGTGGTCAAATATTGGAAAAATGGTCAAGTTTGTGTCAAGTTGCCTTGTTTAAATATATATCAAATAAAAACGAAATGCACCAAAATCTCAAAAATTTACATTCTTGTATAGTTTTGTATCGGCTATCGATTAAAATTTTTTTGGAAAATTTTCAGAACCCGTTCTGAAATTTTCCATTTTTTAAAAAAGTCAATTTATAAAAAATCCGGCCACTTTTGTTTTTTTTTGTAATTTTTTTTTTTAAAGATTAGATGTTTGTCTAGCAAGATTTTTTTAAAAATTAAGAAAATCTATAAAAAAAAATAAGAAGAAAAAAAAGTAATTTTTCTGATTTTCAAAATAAATTTTAAAAATTTAAAATAGTTTTTGAAAAAAATTAATTTCAATTTGTGTTTTTGCTAATTTATGCCAAAATATGCAATAATATGCACTTAAAAGTTCGAAATATGCACAATATATGCATTTAAAATCAAAATATGCAAAAATATGTATTTTCACCAAAATATGCAAAGTATGCGAAAACAAATCGATGCCATTTAATGCAAATCTCTTGATTCGGAAAGATAATTGGTCGATATCGTTTTTAGGCTTTCGACTAAAAACATGCATTTGCATGGAAATCTCACCCTAGTTATATAAAAAACTTTTTTACCCGGGACCCATTGAAAAATTTTGGTACACAGTTTTTTTCTCACTGAACATTTGGTGTGGGATGCCTCACATGTATATTTATAAACAGGTAAAATTTCCATCAAATGATCCCACAATTTTAGCAATTTCGTTTTGAAAAAACATGTTTGCAAGCGCACAGCTTTTTCTGTCATAAAAATGTTGCAGGTATAACTCTTCAAAAAAGGTTTTTTACTTAAACAAGCGCACCTTAGCCTGTTTTTAACCTATTATCAATATTTTTTTGTTTAAAAAGTAACACTGATATTTTTTAAACAAACCCAAAAAATTATAAATAGGATTTGGAAGTAACTGACACGCCCATTTTTTTATTCCACTCACACTGACACTCACTAACAACCACGTGAGTAAAATTAATTTTCAATCACGCTCACTTCTGATCATGTGCGAATCACGCACAAATCTAATTACGTTCCCATCTCTAGTTTATATGCATATGCGCATAAAATTACTACTAGTAACAAGATTTATGAATAATGCTTGAATTACAAGCGTTTCTGAAAAAAATTAAAAATGTCCTATCACAAAACTTAGCACAACTCATTAATTTTTTAACCGATTGTTATGTTTTTTGGTGTTTTGGAAAGCCACTTTACCATGCTTTTTTACAAAAAATTCAAAAAAATTGTTTAATGATTCACTTTCAACTTAGAGTGTAAAGAATATGACAAATTTTTCAAAAAATTCGGTTTTCTTTTACTTAAGCGATCGTAGCTCAGCCAATTGTTGATCGATTTTTAATATTTTTGTTTTGTTTGAAAGGTAAGACCTATACCTTTAAAACAAATCCATAAAATCAAAAATCGGTTGCAAACTAACAAAGAAATAATTTTTTAAAATTGTAATTTAAGAATTTCCGTTTTCCAACACATTTGCCAATAAAAAACGTACTTAACGAAGTGATCCAGAAAAACTATGAGTATATCAGTACTCTATGGACTCCAACCAACCCGAATTTTTATATGAGAACCCCTGCATATTTTTGGTGTAGCACAGTGTTATTATTAAAAAAGATAACACGAACTTTATCACTTAAAACTCACAGATTATTTACTTATGCAATTTTTTTTATTTAAAAAAGTTAAAATCTCGCGGTATTCAATATTCAGTTTAAAACAAGAAAAGTTTGCAGAATTATGACAAATTTCGTAAGGAACGATAGAAAAACTACATCGTTTGTTACGGAGTCAAAACGGATGAAAATCGGGGTAGTCCGTATTGTACGGTACAGAATTGGACACTTCAATACGGAGTTAAAACGGACCTGGTCGAAAATCGAATTTTACGGACCGTAAATTTACCGTTTTCGTACCAGAAATAACGGATACGAACATTACGGTCAGTGAACGTGCCGTAAAATTCAGAGTCATGATTCCGTACTTGTCGGTTAGTCCGTAAATGTGTTTCTTGGGATATTACTATCGCGTGCTTCGAGAATGATTTTTAATGCCTCCGAGCGAACTTCTTTTTCCTTGTCTGTTGCCATTTAGAGTAAAATGTTTTCTGGATGTTCAAAAAACCCGTTTATTTGAATGGAACGATTCACACGATTCTTGAAGTTCGATTGGAAGCATACGTGTCCATTTTATATATTTTAGTAAGAGGCGGCTTCCGTGAATGGCATTAGACTGACTTTTTACGAGAACCGAAAACGGAGCATAAATTTTTATAACGAAAAATGCAAACTTTGTTAATTCTTCTGAGGGGGCGGTTTGAGTGACGTAGAATCTTAAAATTCTTAATGCTGTCGTCAACCAAAAATATTAACAGTTTCCTAACTGTCAATATTTTCGGACATTTAACCCATAGATATCGGTTCAAAATCAGAAATTGGCTTTGAGTAAAAAAAAATTTTAAATACAGGAATAAATTAAATTCAAGCTCAAAAATGGTCTAGTGATACTTACCGGTATATTTTTGGGGTCAGTAGCTTTTCCCAACTGAATTTTTAAAAGAGCGACAAATGGCAGTTGGTTAAAATGAAACAGGCATACAAAACACTGTAACGGTCGCTGAAGTTCTCTTTTCAAAGTACAAATAGTTCCGTTATGTTTGCCTGTATTTGTACTAGTACCATCACAATTAACTTCCACCAGGTTATCTAAGGGAATTCCTTGCGTAATGTAGCCAATAAAACAAGAGTCTGGTTCGTTAACAAGCGTAACATGCTCTTCCATTACTCTTACGTTACGTGGAGACCCATTTACCACTACTTATTTTAATAAGCGTTCCCTTTTGCCATCAAACGACATACCCTTCCTTTAGTAAAGAATTATAATGTAAATTCTTTTTTGCATAGTTTCTTGCCTCATTACGCTCTCTTCTTATTTTTCACTACATACAGCTGAATGATTTGGATTATGGTATGTTAAAATATCTTTTATTCTTGGCCCAGCTTGATCTATTAAAAACTTCCAGGCAAATCGAAAAATTTTGATCTTGCCAGTACACCTGCATGGAGTTCTTATTTTGAGGGGACATTCACACTGTGAAATGTTAAAAAGTACGTTCCAATCGTTTATATTATAATGTCTAGGATTCTTTTTGACCTCCCGATATAAAAATAATAGTTCTGATCACTTGATCAATTATTTTTATTTATTCTTTTCTATTTATTTACAACTCATTTTTAATAAATTCAACCTAACCTAGTAACAATGACCGTCGCACTATGCTTCGACCCATGGACAAAAATCAAAAAAAAAAATTTTGTCTCAAATTGTGTTCAAATACAGATTTTTTGAAAGATAATAAGGTATCTCAAATAAATATTAACAAAAATATTTTTTCTGATTGCTCTTGCCACCACGAGAGGGCGCTAAACTCAGAGAATTTTATGCAAAAATGACTTAACAGGAAAATGTGTTTTAGTTGTTTTACAAAAATAATTCTCAAAAATCCATTTTTTAATAAAATGTTCCGAAATTTTGTTTTCAATTACTTTGATATATTTGTAATTAAATTAAAATATAGAATTTTGCATATATTTACAAAAAAAAATATTTTTTATTGCGCAGAAAAGCAAATTTTTCTGTTAAAAATCCAAAAATTACTAAAGTTTGATGGAGTTTAAAAAAAAATTATATAAAATTATATATTTTTTTCGTTGATTTTTTCTTAGTTTATACTCTTGTCTAACAGCGTATTCAAAAATTAGGGCCCACTTTTGACCACAAATTAAAAAACAT
The DNA here is from genome assembly GCA_963921195.1 of Pegoplata infirma. Lineage (NCBI taxonomy): Eukaryota > Metazoa > Arthropoda > Insecta > Diptera > Anthomyiidae > Pegoplata > Pegoplata infirma. The sequence continues at coordinate 183,183,043 of OY992540.1, forward strand.
GCGATTTTTTAAATGCCTAAATTCATGATTTTTACTCAAAATTCAGGCATTTAATAGTATTTAATATCATTGTGCAACACGATTTTATGTTTTAAATGGGTAAAAAAGCAAAATGAAAGTATATTATTAGTAAACCAAAACCCTTGAAGAATTTCGAAAATTTAGATCGAGTTTTTTTTTATGGCCCACTGAAGTTTATAATTTTTTTTTCGAAGGCGCTCAGAAGAAGTCATTCAGAATAAGTAAAAAAAGTATTAAATTTAATTGTGTGCTAAATGAGGCTAATTGATGTCTTCTGTAAAATTGAATGACGGTTCTTTTCAAAGAATTTATTAACCCTCTATCTCCCATTTTTTGGGGTCATTTTAGTCCTTTTCCAAATACCCTCGTGGAATAACACTTACACTTTCGATTAAAGGGTTAACAAGTTATACAAAAATTTTCTGCATAGAATTTCATTATTAGTTGTAAAAGACCAAAAGTTCATGAGATAACAGCAAAATGCTTAAAAAAAGTAACACTTTTTATTTTAAATTGTTAAATTGTATTTCACCAAAATCGTGTGAAATAATTTAAAATAATGTAACAAATGTACTTCTTCTAAAATAATGTAACAAATGTACTGTTAATAGATGTGTTCAGCAATATTCGATATTTCTTTTTTCTTAGAACATATTAACCCTCTATCTCCCATTGTCAGGGGTCATTTCAGTCCATTTTTAAAATATTCTTATGAAAACCACTTAAATGTATAAAGATTTTTTAATCATTCCAATCGCCTTATTTTAAAGACTTCAAAACAATTAATGGGTTTTGGTTTACAAATGGCATACTTTCATTTTTTGTTTTGTTCAATATAAGATACACTCCGTGAAAGTGACCCCAAATTTGTTGCACAGTGTATTCTACTGAAAAATTATAAATTATAAGAAACATTAAAACAGAAATTTAGTATTACGCTTTAACCTTTAAACGCTCGTTTTATAAAATTTTATAAGAATCAAGTTTGTTTAATTTTTATTAATAATAAAAATTAGTTATTTATTCGACCTTTAATTGTGCAATGAATTAATGTTTATTTCAGTTCGAGGCCAATTTCCCCATTATGAATTAACATAACAAGTACTTATGTTAACTCTACTTTCTTTATTAGGATATTCTCCCATTAAATACTCGATAGAGTTTCTTGCTTTCAAAAAATTTGGCAATTTTCAGGAATGAATTGACGATCGTTTCGGGGGATTTCCAGTTCCCCCATCATCAGAATTGTATTTGGTTTGGTATACTGGTCAAATTTCAAAATCATTGTTCTTCTTTATTTCTTTCTCATTAGGTTGAAATAAATACGAATATGAATATTTGATGTTTGTACACTAACAGTATTACCTAATTTTCTAAAGAATTCTGATGATGGGGAACTGGAAATCCCCCCGAAACGATCGTCAATTCATTCCTGAAAATTGCCAAATTTTTTGAAAGCAAGAAACTCTATCGAGTATTAATGGGAGAATATCCTAATAAAGAAAGTAAAGTTAATATAAGTACTTGTAATGTTAATTCATAATGGGGAAATTGACCTCGAACTGAAATAAACATTATTTCATTTTATAAAAATATTTGAAATATGGACTAAAATGACCAATTAAAATGGAAGATAGAGGGCTAATATGTTCTAACAAAAAAACCGCCATTAAATTTCCCTGTAGAGAAGTATAAATATTTTTTATCTCAGTAGTTTTTTAGTACATTTTTCGACTTATTTCCATCTACTTTGGTAAACGCTATTTAACAATATGTGATACTTAACAATTTTACTTTTTAAAGCATTTTGATTATATCGCACGATTTTTGGCATTTGACAACCCCTAGTAAAATTTGATGCTTAACATTTTTGTAGAACATATTAACTATTTAAACGCACGTTTTAGTGTTGTTCTTCGAGGATATATAAAAAAAGGACAAAAATTACCCCTAAAAATGGAAGATAGGGGGGTTAATGTATTTTGAAAAAGAACCGCCATCAAATTTTACTTAAGACATCTATGAACATTATGTAGCTCAGAAGTTTATTTAATACATTTCTTTGACTTATTCTAGACGACATAAAAAATAAAAATAACTTATTTTTAAAAAAAGGATGTTTTTATATTTTCCACACTACTAATCCGATTTTGCCCAAATTTGGTATTAATACACTCAAAAAAAAAAACTTGTAAAATTACCAATAAATCTCGTGATTTTACGAGGCTATTCTCGTAAAATATGACGCAGGTAAAATTCTTGTAAAATTACGAGGATTTCCTCGTAATTTTGAATGCACCAAAAATTGGTAAAATAACCAATTTTATTGGTAAAAATATTGTTTTAAAACCGGAAAAATACAAAAAAAAATGGTAAACTTACAAGAAAAAATGGTAAATATGTTTAAAAAAATGGTAAATTTACAAACCAAAATGGCAAATTTACAAAAAAAAATTTTTGTTAACAACATAAATCCTCGTAATAAAATCATTTTTTGTAAAATAACTGTTTTTTTGTAAATTAACTACTCCTCCTTAAATTAATCCTCGTAATAAATTTTTCAAAATTTTGTCAACTTTTTTTAAAATATTTTTCAATAAAAAAAAAAATGCAAAAAAAATAAGTTTTTTTGTTAAACAACATAAATCGTCGTATAACATAATTTTTGTAAAATAAAGTTTTTTTTTGTAATTCAACTAGAATCCTCGTAATAAAAACTTTGTTGTAAAATTACAGTTTTTTTTTGTAAAATAACCTTTCAAAATGGTAGAATACAATTACGAAAATAAACTTGTAAAATTACCAATAAAACTGTAGTTCTCGTTTGAGCAAAGTACAAGATTTTTTGTTAAAAAACAAGGAAAATTGTTAAATATTGGTAGAACGGGATTACAAGGCATTTTACCAGGCGTTTTACCAGTTTATTTTTTTGAGTGTATATATCTATGGAATATTAATTTGCTTACTAAGTTTTTTTACGATCGGACAATTTTCGTAGGTGTTATAGAGTTTTAAAGAAAAAGGATATATGGCAGGACCCTGAGTCCTTGCTCCGATTTAAATAAAAATTTATACGCAAGTTGCTAATTGAATGTGTATCAGCATGACCACTTTTTGTAATTTTGTGGGCATTATTGAAGCTAAAATTAATTTTTTCAATTTCAGGACACATGGGCGGTAGGCGTGTCCTTGCACCGATTTTTCCAAAAATTCATATTTTTCTTAACTAAGACGTTTTATGCATGTGTACCAAATTTCAAAAATATGTGACAACTCCTTCTATTTTTGTCCCTTCGTTATATGGGAACGAAGCACTGTGCGTCGTCTCGTTGTAGCAAAAAAAACTAAGGGCTCTGGTGGGAATCGAACCCACGACCCCCACGTTCAAAGGCTAGCACACTACCAACTAGCCTACGGGGGCCCCCGACATCTCTTTGTAAGGTATTCCAGCTTCTTCCACATAGTTGGAAAACTTTTAACCGGAATTTGAACAAATTTCCACAACTCATACAACTCCGTAATCGCTGCTTTATAAAACTTTGGAATTCCAAATGAATGTGCAAAGTGGGACAGGAATTCAATATTTTGGCCAAAAGAGCCGTACAGATAAACAACTGAATAATGGGTTACAATCGAGACACTTTGAACCTTCTAAAAAATAAGTACTACAACATTGTGACTTCTAGAATTTAGATTACAGAAGTACAAAGTCAAAACTTTAAAATTAGTTTGTTAATTTAAAATTTATGAAAAATAGCTAAAATTTTAAAAACTTAATAGAAATTAGTTATTTTAATTGACCATTATTTATTATGATAGATCAAGCTCTTTGTCTCCCGCTCTTAATATTTTGGAACTTTTTAACAGAAGGTACGAAAACTGTTAGACGAGGAAAATACGATAATGTTAAATTAACATTGTTTGTTTGACAAATAATGCTAACTTTTTATATCGAAAAAGCGCTTAATAAATTTTAAAAAAATGTATCAATTTATAATTTGTATGTTAATATTATTTAAGAAATACCTTTAAAGTGTTTAAAACAAATTGTCAGCAAAAAAGTCATTGGATTTCCCGATAATCCACAAAAAAAACTTTTTTTACAACTAGATGAAAAAAAAACGCTATCTTTAGTCTGAAAATCGCCAAACTGCAACACTTTTTTTTGTTTATATCGAACTTAAGGGATTTTTTTTGGTTTGATCAAACGTCCAGTTCGATGGCGGACTTAGCAAAGGGAATTTAAGAGAGGGTTTAACAGAAGAAGGGAGACTTCACATATCTTTAAGTATTGATAGTCTTTGGATAGATATAATATAATCTGTGAGCCAAAGGCAAGAATGTGAAAAATGTGTATTTAAAAATTATTTTTTTTTTTTTTATATCTGATACACAAAACCCCCCTGAATTTGAAAAATATCAATATTACAAGTCCTGGATTCAAGGATATTGAAAAACCTTAAACACAAAATCTTTCCATAAGGTATCTACTATTTAAATATTTGCGACCGTTAGTAACTTTTTGATTTTTGAGCAATTATATCAAAAAGGAAATTTGAAATGGGACTATAATCACAGTTTACCATTAATTGACTCGTCATTGAAAAAAATATACATATGTTTATGCAAGCTCCTCGCATCTCTCTCACAAACCTTTGCAACATTCTTACAGAAGGTACGAAAATTGTTAGACAAGGAAAAGACTAATTACTACGGTAATATTAGCTGTGTTTTGCAATCATTTGGATTAGGATTTACCATACAATATGTGTACTTAATAAATATTATTATTAAAAAAGATTAGCACACATTTGACTCTCCCTGTTGTGGAATGTATTTTATACAGAGCTTTTGTAATATTCTTATAGCATACTTTAAGGGCGCACAATAAATATCCCCATCAAATCATGCAGGAAGTAAAAGCTCTTTTGTTTAAAACTTTCATTATTTGAACTTTTTAGCATTTTTAAAGCACACTTTTGGGGTAATATTAAAAAATGTACTTAATAAGTACATATAATTGAAAAACACAACAATTATTTAAAAAACACCTTTCAAAGTGTTTAAAATAAATTCTTAGCAAATAAAAAGTCATTGGATTTCCCGATAATCAACAAAAAAATTTTTTAATGCTAAATGCAAAAAAAAACCGCTCCATTAAGTCGGAAAAACGGCCAATTGCAATATTTTTTTTTTTCAATTTTTGTTTGTTCATTCGTCTTCTGTAATAGCATAGTTAGCCAGAGAGGGTTTAACAGGAGTCGAGTGACTTCAGATATCTTTATCTATTGAGAGTCTTTGGTTTATGCTCCAGTTTTCCAAGTAAGACACATTCATTGTAATGTTTATTAAATTTTTGCGGATTATAAATCATTCAGCCAAATTTTGGTCGAAGATTAGTCCGAAATTTTTAGGAAATTTAGGAATTTTCGGCCATTTTTTTTGTCGAAAAACTTTAACTATTTTTTTTATGTGGGTAAGCGTGAGTACAAAAAAATTTCGTCAAAACTCACACTCCCATCATTAATACAGTTTGCATCGTTTTAGAGCGGTAAAACTTTACATTTGTTTAGGCGCATTAAAGAGGATCATATATGTTTTGAAAATAAAATATGGTTTTAAATTGAAACAAGTTTATTCTCGTTTAAGTGCATATATTTATATGGGATAAATGTTGCCTCGTTTAAGAGTGTCAAAACTTTTGAAAAAAACATTTGAAAAGTCGTATTTTAGCGGGTCATACTTGTTTGAAAATTATAGATGGATTTAAATTAAAACAAGATTGTTCTTCGTCGAAAGCATTTTTTTTGGTATACTACTGTTGGCATTCAACAACATTTTACAGATAATTCTGAAAATTTACATTTTTTTTTATCGAAATCATTTTACAAAATTTTCTTCGTAAAATAAGAAAATTTATTGCAGGTTAGAATCTCGGATAATTTCTGCTGGCTCAGCCAAGTATTTTTGTAATTTAACAGTTATTATTTTGAGTGTACAAAACAGCATTTAAAACTACATCGATATTTGTGGAAGGAATTATTTTTAAACCAATAAAGTAAAAAACAAATAAAATATCCGGCATTTTAAATTTCAAATTTCCATTGTCAATTTCTTGATCAGAAACCCCCAAACCCATGTAAAGGACATTTTCAACGAAATCAAACCACATAATTAATTTGATAAGAAAATTATTTTCAATTTGCATTATTTGGGATCCGCCATTTTGAATTTTAGTTCTGACTCGTAATCAGCGAACCCTTACAAAGAATAATTTTGAACCCAATATAAAGCAATAAATTCAAAAATGTATCCGCCATCTTGGATTCGCGATTTTGAATTTAAAATTTGGGTTTTCAAATTCTTTATCGACCCTTAAAACCTTATAATTGAGATTTTCAACCAAACCATATCACGTATATAATTCGATAAGAAATTAATTGCCGCCATTTTTAATACGCCATTTTGACTTTTTCAAATTGGAGTTTTGATTCGTAATTAGCGACTTCCAATCCCATTAAAAAATTAATTTTAACTAAAAAATTAAAAAAAATTTCCGCCATATTGAATTTTAGAATTCAAATTTGAGATCAGCGATTAATATTCTATTTATGGCCAAAAATCTGAAGAGCTGGCCCACTTTGCACTGGTGGCAACACTGCTTCCTCGTCAACCTCTTGCTTCATTTTCTTCTCTTTATTTGTATAAGCTCTAATTGTTAATAATTTGTATAAGCGATACTCCCACTTCTAATTCAAACTGTACCTGATTCATGGTGCGGTTATCTCCAGCACTTAAAATTTCCAGAAATATTTTTTCGCTGGCCTTAAAATTTAAAATCAAAAAATCTTCCACATCCTTAATTTTTTTTTTGTGTTTCCTTGCTTTGTGGAGTATTGGATTTATTCAATAGAACTCTACCTACTCCTCAATTGCCTTAACAAATTGTAAATTCAAACAATCTTTGGAGGAGTTTGATGACGAAGCAACATGCTCAGGAAGAACAGAGCAAAATAACTTACCAACTTCCATTAAATATTTGTCATTTAATACAATTTCCTATTTTCATTTTATTCAAATTTGACTATAAGCAAATACTTGATTCCAATTTTCAAACAATTTAAGTAAAGACGACTTTTATTCATAATAAAAGTTACTCCTGGAAATTCCGTTGCTAAAAGTTACTACTTCAAAATAATCGCTAATTTTTGACTGTCAAACTTAATCTTTGAAACCAAAAACGGAATGATCATTTTGGATCAAATGGACTCTTGAACTATTCATTTAAAGCTACGTTCACAATGTCAGAGTCACTCCAATCCATGGCAAAGTTTAAAATGTTAACTGTGCAAAATGTAGATTGGAGTTTTGTCAGATTCTATATGTCATTTGACTTACCTTTCTTACTATTTCACAAAATCAAGCAATTAAAATTTGCGTACTTAACTATTTTATTAATAACTAATTTTTTTAAATATTTTTTTATTGAAACTTCATACAAATTATTTATATTTGTTTTTATATTTTTTAATGACATTAATAGAGATGGCACTTTCACAGAGGTGTATTTTTTCTCTGTTAACGGTTAACATAGGCTCTGTTAACTCCAGATTGGAACTCCAGAGTAGAACATGTTTGACTCTAGAGTGAATTGAAAAAAAGAGTCAAATTCAAAAATATGAAAGTGCAAAAGGGAAAGGTATAAAATATTCCACAGATTAGAGTACTCCGACATTGTGAATGCGGCTTAAGACTTTTAGTTTCCATTAGAACACTCAAAATAAAAACTCTGCCCAATATGCAGGAATAAGCTAAAAACACACCCATTTTGAGCCATATGACGAATCAGCAGACAAATCTGCCGAGAAAGCAGAAAAATCTGTTGATTTGAGCAGATAAATCTACTGATTTTATCCAAAAAATCTGCTAATTTAAGCTGAGAAATTTGTTAATTTTAGCAGAAAAATCTAGTGAAATTACATCTAGTTATATTTGCTGTAGAAAATTCTTTTTTTCAAGTTTAATTAAAATTTTGTATAAAATTGGAAAAAAAAAAAATTAACATAAAGAATTATTTAATAACTAAATCAAATTCTAAAGATAAAAAAACACACGAAAAAATAAGAAAACGAAATAAAACAAATTAAAAAAAAAGACAAACATCGACATGTCTACCAGGCAAACATGAAACAAATAATTTTATTTATTTATCCAATTTAATTACATATCATTTTTACTAATTTAGACCTAAACGAGAACTGGTAACAATGACCGTCGTCTCGTTGTAGCGAAATCGACCATAGGTTTTTTTGGGAATTGAACCCACGACCCCCTGTTTCATATGCTAGCACGCTACCAACTAACCTACAGGGCCCCCCTACACACTTATAAAAAAAAAATTCTTAAAATTGTCATTCCGACGGTGATTATGAGTTTTATTTAGTTAGGTTTGCGTAAATGAACTGCAGAACTTCTCTTCTTTAAAACATCAACAAAATGATGTGTTTGTTTTTCTTCTCTCGCGTCATAAATTCTTGATGCTTAGAGATTTTGTGATGCATTTAAGCGGGAGCTGTATTTATATTCTTCCATTTTAATTAATTTAATTATCAGATATTGACATTGATTTGCATTTTTGCGAGGCCGACTTTTAAAAAACACTTACAAAAGACAACTAAAAAATAACAAAATATCTGCTGAAAATATGCACAAAAACTTTGTGAAACTTAGCAAACTGAATTAGTAAAAATTCTGCAAAATTTCTGTTGTTTTCAAAAATTGGATGGCACCGAATTCTGTTAAAATGTTCGCTTTAACAAAAAAATCTGCTAAAAATATGTTATTTTTAATTGAAAGTCATTTTACTGATTTTTGACAGAGGTTTTATTTTAGTGAAAGTATGATTAACTGAATTTTTCGCAAGAGAAGTCCTCTTTTCTGGTTTCGATATTAAAATAACTAGACATGGGCTTTACAGAGTCTTCTCAAGGATATAGCAGACACATTCAGTTATGACCCATCAGTTCTCAATTCTGCCACTGCATATCTTCCAATAGTGTCAAACAAATTCAATTTCAGCAATAAAATTTAAAAAAAAAAAATAAAAACGCTTTTCCTCTGTGTGTTTAAAATGTACGTTAAATTTAATTTTAATTAATTAACATTTTACATAAAATTTTTCAAACCAAAATTTCTAATAATTTTTTTAAAATAATACAACAATAATAAAATGGAGTGAGAAAAATATTATCGTGTTAAAAATTAATTTCACATTTAAATCGGTGCTCTGGGGATGGATGAATAGCAACAAACGCCTGCCTTGTTGCTGCAAAAAAAAAAACATGGGTTAGTTTGTTAGTTTACTGGCTGGTTAAAATAGCAGCTGCATAAACAAAGTTTGCATGCAACGAAATACACGTTGGAAGCTAAATACAACATTCCCCTCCGATTCTCCTCGTATGTATCCTCCTGGACAATTTAACTACTGGTATATTAAAAAAATAGTGTTGTAGACATAGATGGGACTAATTAATTAAAGGGACCAATTAATTGATGGTTTAATTACCATTTAATTGATGTCAATGGTAATGAAATTTTTTTCATTACCATTGGTTGTATCAATTGTACCAATTAAATTACTTATCAATTTAATTACTAATGAAAATTAAAAAAAAAATAATTACCATTGGTATGCCATCACTTAAAAAAAATAATTACCATTAGTAAAAGTCGTCACAATTTTGTTAAAATCGTTAATATTTGGAAATATCTGTTGTTTTTTGTTATATGGTGTTTTAGTTTTTCAAATTTTATAAACCAAACACACGTTGATTGCCTTTGTATAACACAATATTTGAAATTTTTATTTGCGTTTTGTTTTTTGTCTTTGACATTTTCATATTTTTTTGTAAAAACATACTTTGATGTTTAAATTTTTAACTTTTCAAAAAAACAAAAATGTGCAAACCAATGGTTTTGAAACTAATTATAATTGGTGTTTTTTATCAATTGGTGCATTTCATTACCATTAGTAATTATTTTTTCAATTAAAAAAATTTAATTACCATTAAATGGTAATGAACATTTTTTCATTACCATTGATATCAACCAATGGTAATTAAATTTCAATGGTAATGAAAAATTCCCATCTATGGTTGTAGATGTGCATATTCGCTCATACACATCCATATATTCAATTCACCAACAGGAACAAAAGAGAACCAACAGTTTTCGTTATACATGAAAATAATAGCATTATATGAATAAGTGTAAATTTCGGACTGCAAACATATTCATTAGCATAACAAGCTGGTTATTTGTAAAGTCAACTACTATTTCCAGTACCTTAAAGAAGTTAATTCATATTGAAATGGCTTTATTTAAAACTTGCCTGCTTTATTTTTCGCAAGGATATTTGATTTTAACATGGGATGAGACTATATACAGACTCGACAGTACAGTTTTATAACAAAAAATGGGGAAAAAGTAAGCGATTATAGGAGAAAACAGAGTGTTTCTCAGTTAGTTTTAAGCTAACATGGTAACACCACAGACTAATACAGACTCGATATAAGTGACAGGTGTCAAAAAAGTAGTGTTGAACCATATTGTTAATGTTTTCAAAATATTCTACGAATTAGGTTAGAAAGAGAAAGCTAATATAACGCGGCATTAGATAAATAGATGCCAGATCGGTTTTTATTGTTTCCCTCACTCCTAAGTCGTAGCAAGTGTTGCCATGTTAGCTTTTAACTAGCTAAAAACCGCTCTGTTTCATCCTAAAATCGCCCATTTTTTGTTGTAAAACTCTACTGTCGAGTCTGTATATAGTCTGTGGTAACACTTTCTACGACTGTGAGGGAAACAATAAAAACGGATCTGGCATCTATTGTTCTTATGGCGCGCTATATTAGCTTTCTCATTCTAACCTAATTCGTAGAATTATTTGAAAACATTAACCATATGATAAAGGGCTACTTTTTTGACACCTGTCACTTATGTCGAGTCTGTATTAGTTTGTTCCAATGTTATTGGTTATTTATAAAAAAAAAAACGGTTAAACCGACCTAAAACCCCCGGTTTTAAGAATAACCGAATTTGAATAAAAACCGAAACCGGCCGGGTTTTTGAAAATGAAAAAACCGGCCCACCGGTTTTGGATACTCTAACCAATGCCCTTGTTTTATTTAGGTTGACTTGACTAAAAATTCTTTCCACATTGACGGAAGAATGTGGAAGTTCCATAATTTGTTGTAGAAACTTTGAAAGCACCTGTTGAATCCCCACGTTTTAAATAGGAAATTTTTTGCTAAAAAGTTTGCAAATTAATTTAAGTTCTTCAAAATTTACATACATATATTTTAACTCTCTGAACTCTGAGTCTAAAATTTGTTTTTCATTTTCAGAAGCTTAGGATTTTTTTCAGAATTTGAATAAAAAAATTATTGTCCTTTTTCATAATTTTGTTAGGGTTTATCATATTCAAAGATTTGTAAAACTGATCTTCAAAATCAAAATGTTTTAATATTTGATTTGCAAGTTCTATATAAAAGTTAATACATTTATTTACAATTTGGTTAAGTTTTCTTTTTAGTAAAAAGCGCTGAGTTATTAACAGTTATCTCTTTTTAATGTTACAAGTATTACCGCGTTTCAAGAATTTATCGAAAAATCTACATTTTTAGAGCAAAAATGGGCAAACATTTTAGGCAAAATGCCGATAAATCGACAAGAAATAAGGAGTTAGAAAATGAAAGTAGTAGTAAATCATAGTAAAGTATCAGAATGTTGGAAATATTTCGGGGAACTGTATTTAAAACAACTAAACAGTGTCTTTAAAAAGGTAAATACACTTAAAATAATTACTCTGTTAAATGACTATAATCTTAATTCGACAGATATTTGACGAAGTTATCTGCCAAAATACAGATTTTTAGAAAATACTTTGTACTTTCTTATGACCGAAAAACAAAATTTTATCGGTAATTTTTGTTTCTACTTTGTAATCTCGATTTTACATATCATAAATAGAGTTTTTTGTTAAAATACAGATTTAAGAAAAATAATCATTTTTTTCTCGTAGCCAAAATACTAACTTTCATCTGTAATTTTACTTATTGGTGTGTAATACAGTTTTCAAATAAAAATCTCTTAAAAAAACTTCTTAATATTTCAACCCCTCTTTAAAACCCGTCTTAAATTACAATAAAAGGTGGCCAATTTTACGAGGATGTCATGTTAAGTTGGAGGTACTCGTAAAAAAACTCGTTATTTTCACAAAAATAAAATAAAATTTACAATTTGGAAACATTAAAACGGGCAAATTTACGCGATGGCATATCCCAATTGTCAACACTACTTGCACATTAAGGAAGGAGAAATTGATCAGGATCAAATAGTGGCCGTTGCGTAAAAGCCATATCAAGCGCATTAAAAAAATATATAAGAAATTCAAGGCATTCTTAAACAATTCCCCAAGTGTTAATTGGAATAACTCGCTCAAATCTGGCACTGAAAATGAAAAGTTTATGGAATAACGTGAGAAAATATAGCAAGTTAATAAATAATTTCTACAAAGTTAAGCATTCGCAGTGCCAAACGATTAAGCGGGCGCATTTAAATGATGGCATTTGCCTTTATTTGTGTCAAGTTATTACATATCCAAACTTTTTACACATTACAGTCGAAGAAAATGAATAAGATTTGGTAAAGTTGCCACTTAAAAAGTGAATTTAAACAAGAAATTAAAAAATAACGTTTTGCGTGTGCACCATTAAAGTGGGGAATGCATTTAATCAGGCAAATTTTAATTTTAGTTCTTTCTCGTAGTTTATAAAAGTACTAATAGAAAATACAATTTTCACATTTAAATAGCCCCTGCTTAAATCGTCATTTATTAATTTATAAAAAACTCGGAAAACATCCGCTTAAATGCGTCACTAAATATCTGAGCTTTAATAATTTAAAATATACGTAATACGCAAAGAATAACTTTGATGGCTTGTCATGGTTAATGTTTTTGAAGCAGATAAGTTCTGGACTTCCTGCACTTCTGGTTATTTAAGTAAAACTTTGTAAATTTAGAGAGTTATTTTTGTAAAATTTAGCACTAATAAAATGCATTTAACTAAAACTTTGTAAATTGACAGTTTTTTCTGTAAAATTCTGGTTGAATTAATCAAAAATTTGCAGATAATTCTGCAAATTTTCTGCTGGCTCAGCAGAGTATCTCTGTAATTTACATAGTGAAAGTTGTGATAAAAAATTCCATTTTGGATTTAAAAGATGCAGTTCTTATAATTTTGACAAGTGCAGATCATTTTAAAAGTGTTTAAAAATTGCAAGTCTTTTATTTGAAATAATAAGTTTGTTCCACAACTTTCCGCGTAAAGTTCGGTAAAATGAAAGTAATATTAAATATGTATCTCTCACAGAGTGTCAACAACATACGAAAGTACGGGAATGCAAAAAAAAAACAAATTTATTTCACAAAAATAAACATCAGTGACAGCTTAAAAATTTGTTTAGTAAAAAAACAAAAACAAGGAATTTTAGTTTTCCATATAAAATTTAATATTAAAATGGAAAATATGCTCAACATAAGCTGTTCATCCGGAACTTTTCTTCGCGTTCAAAGTGGTAAGTGTAATAGATACATTTCTTCCGACAGATAAATTTTGCTTTTAAATCTTTCAGACGACAGCTACAGGAACTTGGTGACCCAAGAGGTACTGTCCCAGCAGGATGGATTATATAATGAAATTGTATTCACTCAAACGGATTCGCAAGAAACAAGTGGAGTATAAAACATTTTTTAAACATAATTTGACAAAAGGTTGGTTTAAATGTTAAGTACCCTTTACCGCCCTTATCTACTATTTCCTAGTATTGGGGAATAACAATTGTCAAATTTAAATACACTCAAAATAATAACTATGTTAAATGCTCTGTAAAATTACTGTAATCTCATTTCGACAGATATTTGACAAAGTTATCTGCCGAAATACAGATTAAGAAAATACTTTGGTTGTTATTCATAAAAACTGAAATATAACTAAAGTAGGTTTATTTGACAGATATTGCAGGCATAATTGTCAAATAAACCTAAAATAAGTCTACTATAAGTGTTATGAATAACAGCCTTTGTATTTTCTTGTGACCGAAAAACAAAATTTTATTTGTAATTTTACTTACCTTTCTGTAATACAGTTTTCAAATAAAAATCTCTTCAAAAAATGTCTAAATATTTCAACCCCTCTTTAAAAAGCATCTTAAATTACAAAAAAGGCTGGTAAATTGAAGGTACTCGTAAAAAACTCGTAATTTTCACAAAAATAAAAAAAGTTAATTTACAATTTGGAAAGGTTAAAGCGGGCAAATTTACATGATGGCATTTCCCAATTGTCAACACAACTTCCACATTAAGGAGAAATCGATCAGGGATCAAATAGTGACCGTTTGTAAAAGCCATATCAAGCGCATTTAAAAGATATATGTATAAGAAAGTCAAGTCAATGCATTCTTAAACGATTTTCCTTTTATTTTATAAAAGTGTTTATTGGAATGACACCGCTCAAATGTGCAACTGAAAATGAAAAGTTTATGAAAAAAAAGAAGTAGAAAAGTTAAATTCGACTTTGCCGAATCTATAAATACCCTCCACAATGCCTTTTCTAAAGGATATTTTTTACATTTTTTAACGTGAAAAAAAATTGACTATTTTGATTAGAAATATTTTATTTTGAGTAAAAAACTCTTTGTTTTTGTCATTTAAAAAAAAAAAAATACTAAGTTCTTTTTTGAGTGTAAAACTTTTTTCGAGTGTAATGTTTTTTTTACTATAAAAATATTTCTGAGTGAATGCACGTACGTATGTTCACAAAATATTGTAATTTTTGTAATAAAAAAACAAAATTTTTTTTGTAATAAAAAAACAAAATTTTTGTAATAAAAAAACAAAAATTTTTTTTTGAGTGTAAAATTTTTTTTTAAAAAAAGAAGTAGAAAAGTTAAATTCGACTTTGCCGAATCTATAAATACCCTCCACAATGCCTTTTCTAAAGGATATTTTTTACATTTTTTAACGTGAAAAAAATTGACTATTTTGATTAGAAATATTTTATTTTGAGTAAAAAACTCTTTGTTTTTGTCATTTAAAAAAAAAAAAATACTAAGTTCTTTTTTGAGTGTAAAACTTTTTTCGAGTGTAATGTTTTTTTTACTGTAAAAATATTTCTGAGTGAATGCACGTACGTATGTTCACAAAATATTGTAATTTTTGTAATAAAAAAACAAAATTTTTTTTGTAATAAAAAAACAAAATTTTTGTAATAAAAAAACAAAAATTTTTTTTTGAGTGTAAAATTTTTTTTGAGTAAAATTTGTTTTCGAGTGTAATTTTTAAGCTACCAATGCTTTTAAAACTAAACAAGTTTAAAAAGCATTGCTTTAAAACTAAACAAGTTTGAAAAGCATTGTTAAGTTACCACCAATGCTTTTAAAACTTGTTTAACACGTGTCATTTAAGAAGAAACCAATCTGAAAGTCAGGGTTTTGCTTATAACTTTTGAACCACTGGACCAATTGCGCTAAAATTCAATACCAATCAGACCTGGGGAACGACAAAGATACATGCCTAGTTTCAGTAGTCTCATTATTGTCTTTCGAAACTTATCGTGTTTTTTATTCGGGAAAAACCCTTGCCGAAATTCAGTCTTTTGCTCAAACTTTTGAACCACTGCACCGATTTGGCTGGATTGCAATACAACCTGACCCGGTAAATTACCAACATATACGCCAAACTTCTGTAGCCTCTGTAAAGTCTTTCAAAAGTTAGCGTGTTTTCAACGGACGGACATCGCTAGATCGACTTAAAATCGATCAAGGATCATGAATATATATACTTTATGGGGTCCTAGACCAATATTTCGATGCGTATGACAAACTTATATATACCCTCTATCACTAGAGTGGAGGGTATAAAAACCGTGAAAACATCTAGCGAGTTTATAAATAATTTCTACAAAGTTAAACATTCGCGTGGTGCGAAACATTTAAGCGGGCGCATTTAAATGATGGCATTTGCCTTTATATTGTGTCAAGTTATTACTTATCCATGCTTCTTGGTAAAATTCTGGTTGTTTTTTCAACATTTTACAGATAATTCTGTAAATTTACAGTTTTTTTATCGAAATTATTTTACAGTTTTATTCGTAAAATAACAAAAAATCTTCCTGATTGGAAATCTATGGTATTTTCTGCTGGCTCAGCAGAGTATCTCTGTATTTTAACAGAGTTATTATTTTGAGTGTAAGTTTCCATACAAAATTATTTAAACCTGGCAAATCGTATCCCATAAACAAAATACGGATGACAATCCGCTTATGAACATAGTGGTTTTTTCTATAACTTTGAAAAAACTGGATATTGACAAGTTGAACCTATCCGATATGTCGCGAAAACTACATTCCTCATGGCCTGCAAACCACAAAAATACAGCCAAATACGTGGTTCTTATCAGGACAAATTTTTTGTAATCTTCATATTCCTCAAATCTTTTTGCTAACGTATTAAACCGATCTCTTGATATACGGGAAGTGTGTTCTAAATTCTTCTTCCGTAATTGTGGGTACTACTTCCTGCATATAATTTTTTATGCAGTTTCTTTTTTTCCCCTTCAAACGTTGAAAGGACATTTAAAAATAAAAATTCCTCGCTGTCAGACTGCTCTTTAATAAGGTCCAACATTTCAAAGTCGTCATCTTCAGATTCCATCAGCTCACCAATAATGTTTTCCAAGATGAAATCATCTGCACTATCACGATCTTGATTATCCATCTAAAAGAATAATAAATATTTTTCATTAACAAAATATACATACATTTAGGCGTTTTTTTTTTTAATTTCGAGGTGCGCGCAGCGGATTTTTGTGCCATTTGATGTTAAAATAATTGGGTAAAAATTTTAGCTAAATCGGATAAAATTAACCCGAGGCGCAAGGAGGTCAAAATTTCGAGAAAAAGCCAAAATGACCAAATTTTGAAAAAGCTTAAAAAAAATGCAAATTTTGTAAAAATAAAAAATAATACTCAGAAAAAATTATCTTAACTTTTTATGACGGCAGTAACACTTTCAAACATGAAATACAAAAATTATATTCGCTGTCAAATCAGAAGAAAAATCTGCTGAAAATACACCCATTTTGAGCCATATGAGAAATCTGCTGATTTTAGCAGACACGGTTTGCTAAATTTCTGTAGTGATAACCTGGGTTAAATCAGCAGATAAATCTGTCAAGACAGCAGAAAAGTCTGCGGATTTTAGCAGAAAAAACTGCTGATTTCAGCAGAAAAATCTGCTAATTTCGGCGGAGAAAATTGTTGATTTAAGCAGAAAAATATGAAATTACACTTAGTTTAAGCCAAATAATATGTTTTCTGTAAAAATATCTTTTGTCAGAAATATTTTTTTTTATAAAATTGGAAAATATATCTACGTTGGTATATTTAAAAACTTTATAAAATTCTTAATGTGAACGAAGAAAACGGCGTGTCGTAACAGGTGCACATGAAAGAATAGAAAGAAAAAATAACGCAACACTCACACTTATAATAAGAAAACAAAATAACAAAACAAATTTAAAAACTATAAAAATCGACAGACACGTCTTAACAAGCACACACACATAAAGCAAATGAAAACAAACGTAATAAAACATACACACTTATAATAATAAAAAAAAATTTATTGTTACGTTTGCGTGCATAAACTGAAGAACTTCTCTTCTCTAAAAGCAGCAACAAACTGGCAAGCCGACAAAATTATATTTTGTGTAACATATTTAGTGGCACATTTAAGCGGGAGCTGTTTATATTTGTCCACTTTCATTTTCAGATAGTCACATCTGATTTTCATTTTTGCGAGGCCGAGATTTAAAAAATACTTTAAAAAAGATAACAAAAAATATCTGTTAAATTAGCAAAATAATCTGCTGAAAATCTGTACAAAAACTTTTTAAAACTTAGCAAACAGAATCAGTAAGGGTTCTGTAAAATTTCTGTTGTTTTCAAAAATTGAATGGCAGAGAATTCTGCTAAACTATTCAGTTCAGCAGAAAAATCTGCTAAAAATTTTAATTTTAAATTTTCTTTTGAGTGCATGCATTTGGGGGGGGGGGGGTACCTGAAATGAGTGTTTTCGATTTTTTGAAACTATTCTATAGCAATGGATTATTAAATACATCCTAAGGCTTAAATATTTAAAAAATTGGGTATATCCATCGACTCAATTTTTTTTGGAGTCATTTGAGTTTTGAGGATTTCAAGGATTTTTTTTGTCTATGCAATTTTACTTTAAACTGAATTTTGGTTAAATTTTACAAATCTTGTTCTGTAAACGGATCCATTTGGTAAAACTAACTAAGTTACGTTATATTATTTCTCACTAAATATGACCCAGGCAGAAAATGTACAGTTTTGTTTCAATTTTGCGTAATTCATCTCTTTAATATGCTATTTACATATATCCCGAAATCCATATAAATTTGGATTTCAAATCCAATTAAAATCTATACCGTTTACATATGCTTTTTTGACATTTAGCGGGATTTTGTTTGTACTAACTCTGTATTTTCTTTTGATTTGTGTACAGGGTTGTTAGTTGGAAAATTACCCAATTTTATAAATATTTCTAAAAACAATGATTTTTCTTTGCCGGAGCCAATATTTTCAATCCCACTAGTAAATGTTGGGGCCACAATATCAAAAAATGTGTTTTTATGTAGAGCTGCTTCTTTAAATGCAAGAAAATTAACATTTTTGCCAAGTTTGGGGCCGCCACCATTGAGTGTTTTTCTTTGTTAGGAAGACCAAATTGGTCAACTAAATTGTGCGTTTACCATTTGCAATGGTAAATTTTAAATGAAACATTGTTAAACATTGTTTTTATTAATCTTTTAATAGTTTTAAAAAAATAAATTTTAATTGTTTTGTTACTTTATAAAAAACAACAACAGTTGATAAAAAATCGTGTGCAGCGTTGTAAAAAAAGCATTAGGGATGATTATTTTGGGAAAACCCATAGTTGTACAATTAAGTAGTAGAAATTTTTTGGATTTTAAATTGCGATTTTACGATTTTCCCAAAATCCAAGTTTTTTTTTTTTATGGGATTTGACATTTGAAATCCAAAAAAGTAATTGGATTTACTTGGATTTTCATTGAAATCCCATTTTTTTGGATTTCGAGGCATATGTAAATGGCCTATAATAATATTTAAGTTGTTTTATTTAATATAAATAATTTCAAAATAACATATATTTTTAACAGTGTTGCCATTTTGACGCTTTTCGGGTATTTTCTGGTGCTTTTTTTGTCATTTTACCCGGAGTTTTTTACGAATACCCTTTTTTAAAAAAAACGGGTATTCATGGCGCTTTTTTATACCCTCCACTCTAGTGATAGAGGGTATATATAAGTTTGTCATTCCGTTTGTAACACATCGAAATATTGGTCTAGGACCCCATAAAGTATATATATTAGAGTGTCCCTTATTTTGGAAATGTTGGAAATGTTGAGACGGTACCCCTTCATTTTTTTCCTTTTGACTAAAAAATAACTCAGGAAAAATTTTACGCCCCTACGACCACGCCTTCCCTACGCGACGGGGCCGTAAAGAGCGGGGCCTTAAAAATCATTTTTTCATACAAAGCAAAAAAATTTTTTTTGATTTTTAATTTTTTTGTTATTAATTATAATATTACTTGATTAGCTTATTCACGACAAAAAATTTGATTTTGGTGGGATGAAGCTTTCAGTTCTAAAAAATTTTTCGAAAAAAAAAAATTTAGAGCTTTTGGGGTCCTACAGTAAAAATTTTTTAAAAAAAAAATTTTTTTAGTTTTGGCAAGCAACCGTTTTAGTTGAATTGTTGCTTTTAATGATATATTTTCATAAAAAAATATTATTCCTATCTGTGACATCTTTATCGTGATCTAAAAAAGGGTAAAAACTGCATTTTTGATGTTTTTCGATACACGATCATGATGTCACAGATATGAATAATATTTTTTTATGAATATATACCATTAAAAGCAACATTACAACTAAAACCGTTGCTTGTCAAAACTAAAAAAAAAAAAAATTTTAAAAAATTTTTACTGTAGGACCCCAAAAGCTCAAAATTTTTTTTTTCGAAAAATTTTTTAGAACTGAAAGCCTCATCCCACCAAAATCAAATTTTTTGACATGAATAAGCTAACCAAGTAATATTATAATTAATAACAAAAAAATTAAAAATCAAAAAAAAAATTTTTGGTTTGTATGGAAAAATTATTTTTAAGGCCCCGTTCTTTAAGGCCCCGTCGCGTAGGGAAGGCGTGGTCGTAGGGGCGTAAAATTTTTCCTGAGTTATTTTTTAGTCAAAAGGAAAAAAATGAGGGGGTACCGTCTCAACATTTCCAACATTTCCAAAATAAGGGACACTCTAATATATATTCATGATCCTTGATCGATTTTAAGTCGATCTAGCGATGTCCGTCCGTCCGTCCGTCCGTCTGTCTGTCTGTCTGTCTGTCTGTCTGTCTGTCTGTCTGTCTGTCTGTCTGTCTGTCTGTCTGTCTGTCTGTCTGTCTGTCTGTCTGTCTGTCTGTCTGTCTGTCTGTCTGTCTGTCTGTCTGTCTGTCTGTCTGTCTGTCTGTCTGTCTGTCTGTCTGTCTGTCTGTCTGTCTGTCTGTCTGTCTGTCTGTCTGTCTGTCTGTCTGTCTGTCTGTCTGTCTGTCTGTCTGTCTGTCTGTCTGTCTGTCTGTCTGTCTGTCTGTCTGTCTGTCTGTCTGTCTGTCTGTCTGTCTGTCTGTCTGTCTGTCTGTCTGTCTGTCTGTCTGTCTGTCTGTCTGTCTGTCTGTCTGCCTGTCTGTCTGTCTGTCTGTCCGTTGAAAACACGCTAACTTTTGAAAGACTTTACGGAGGCTCCTGAAGTTTGACATATACATATGTTCTCCATTTACCGGGTCAGGTTGGTATTGCAATCCAGCGAAATCGGTCAAGTGGTTCAAAAGTTATGAGCAAAAGAGTAAATTTCGGCAAGGGTATTTTTCGAATTTACAAGATTAAAACCACTATAACTTTCGAAAGACAATTCTAAGGGGGCTGAAGCTTAGCATTTATATTTGTCGTTCCCCAAGGCTGTTTGGTTTAGAGTTTCAGCAAAATCGGTTCAGTGATTCAAAAGTTATAAGCAAAGCACTGAATTTCAGATTTGTTTCACCTTAAACTGTTGAAAACTCGTTAAACAAGTTTTAGAAGCATGGTGAAATACCAGTTTTTTAAAACTTGTTGTTGTTTGTTTTCTTGTCGTGGGGTGCAGTTTAGTTGTTAGACAAGTAAATATTTGTTATTGTTTTGTTATTGTAACTGTATGTAACGGTGTATAGTAAGAATTTTTGGAAAAAAAATCAAATGAAGTAAAATAAAAAGTGGGA
Organism: Pegoplata infirma; assembly: GCA_963921195.1. Classification (NCBI taxonomy): domain Eukaryota; kingdom Metazoa; phylum Arthropoda; class Insecta; order Diptera; family Anthomyiidae; genus Pegoplata; species Pegoplata infirma. The sequence continues at coordinate 183,204,538 of OY992540.1, forward strand.
AATATGTGAAATATTTTTTTTGTGTTGCATGTAGGTATAAAACAACAAAAATATTTTACAAAGTAATTTTGTTACTCAACGAAATTGTACACTAAAAAAAATATTTACACTAAAAAAAATGTTACACTCAAAAAAAAAATGTATACATAATTTTTTTTTTTTAATGAAATGTCACACTCAAAAAATGCTGACAGTCAAAAAAATTTTACATTAAAAAAAATTTGATTGATTAAAAAAAAGTTTTACTCAAAATAATATATGTCTAATAAAAAATTTGTGATGCAATTTTTTTAGAAAATTACTATCCGATTACATTGTGGAGGGTATTCATAGATTCGACCAAGTCGAACTTAATTTTTCTACTTGTTATTTTTTCGTGACGCTTTTGGTTCTTTTTATAAAAACTTTGTGATTTTGTTATTATTTCCTTTTGTTGATTATTTTTTGTTAACGTCTTTCAGCAAATATTTACTGAAGTTTTTGTAGCAAAACTACAATTTTTGTTCGTTTTTCTGGACTGTTGTATTTTAAAACAATTCTGAAATTTTCTGCAAAAATTATGAACAGCCTTCAAGTATTTACAGTCAAATTTATTAAAATCAAAGCTATCAAATATCATTCACAAGAGGTATTTAAAAAAAAAAAAAAATGTTTTGTTGGCGTGATGAGCTCGACAATGGAACGGATTTATTTGAAAATTGTTTATTTTTTATAAAGACAAATATTTTTATTTAAAATTTTGTGTTAATTGGTATCTTAATAATATTTAAGTAATTTGAATTTCAATTTTCTTTTTAGTTTTGTCTCAATAAATTTAGTAAATTCATGAAAAAAATATTTTTTTTTTTATTTTATGTTTTTGGCGCTTTTTACCCTTTTTATTTTCCACTTTTACCCCCTTTTACCCTTTTTTAATTGTTCTTTTCGTATTGAAAAAGTACATTTTCAAAATAAATTTTTCAATTTTGACTTTTTCCTCTTGGCGCCTTTTTTTTGTAAATTTTTACCCTTTTTTCCAAAACTTTGGCGCTTTTCTTAAAAAAATGTCATTTGTTTGTTCAGTGGTGCTAACTTTTAATAAAATTAGACAAATTTTACGGAAAAAAATCGCTTATCACATAGTCAATGGGTACGTTCAGCAGAGAAAGCTGCTACTCAGCTGCTCCCCAACATTCTGCTGAACGGTTTAATTTTTGACATTTCAGTCAACATGTTGAGTGAGCGCTTCTCATCACTGGTAGCGTACAAAAATTATGCTACATTTGATCACAAACTCATAAATAAGCTGTTTTATTGAAATTATTTATTTTTTTTTGACGTTATTCAAGAAAATAAACAAAAAAATAATAAAAAAAGTGTTTTCCACAGAAAAAATAAATGAAAATATAAAAAAATAATAATTTATTCCAATATTTTAAAAAATTCATTAAAAAATGCGTTCAGCAGAGTCAACAAAACATGCTACATCTCAACTGTTGAGTAGCAGGTTTCTCTGCTGAACACGCTCAATGTGATTAAGTTGGCACTACTGTACGTTTGTTACACCATTGTGAATGAAAAAATCAAAAAATGTTGAGAAAATACGGCAACCCTGGATTGTGAGGGGGAGGGAGATTGAGAGAACCCGGAGATAAAATAAAATAAGTTTTAATTTTTTGCTGTGCCGGTAACGGTTTTTAACTGTCAAATCGTATGGAAAAAGTCGTGCCGGGCTTGTTCTGTTCACAAATTTAATTAGAAAATTTATTTTTTTCTATCCGCCCTTTTTTGTGTGGACACTAGAGGTGTCCTTAAAAACGAAAATCATCTTTTTACACCTGGTAGGGTCCTAAATTGTTCTTTAGTATCTAGAAATGAGTGAGCCAAAATTTGGGGACAATCGGCTAAAAATAACTCGTGCCGAAAGTGGATTGAAGTTTTGGCGCATTCTTATATGAAAGAAAAACCCTTTTTTTGTAGTTTTTGGTAAAATGTTGGTATTTGTTATTTTTTGTTAATTTTTTTGTGAAACAATACGAAAATGGTACTAAACTACCTTTCCAAAAAGACTAATAAAATTAAATTCGGATAAAAAACAAGCATTTTACGCATACATGCCCCAGACCATTGTATGGGGTTTAAAGCCAGAATTTCAAAATTTTCAAAATTTTTAGGCAAAAAAAAAAAAAAAATTAATTTTACGTTATGATCATATTGAAAACATGTTTACGATTAAAAATAGCAGATATGGTAGTCAAGATTTTTTTTTATTTTTCCCCGGTAGTTATAAAATTTCCGCGGATTCAAAATAAAATGCGTTTTTTTTACAATAATTTAGCAAATATGGGGAAATTTTTTCTTTATTGTACGGAACGAAGCGTAAAATGTAACTTCTATAACTTTTGAGAAACCGGATATATGCACATATCTTGTTTTATATAAATATGTAATGTCCCAAATTTGTCATTTCACCTCGATGAAAAGGGGTTAAAGATGCCCTATTTCTCTAAAAATTTACAGAATTTATGTTTTGCACTTGATATAGTACAACACAAAACATTTTTTTCCATATTTGCTAAATTACCATAGAAAAACACATTTTCTTTGAAATCCGCGGAACTTATATCACTACCCACGCCAAATTAAAAAAAAGCTAGACTACTATATTTGTTAGTTTTTATCTATAACATGTATTGAATAACATTATAAAGTAAAATTTATTTTTTTTTATTTTTTTGCCTAGAAATTTTGAACATTTTCAAATTTTGGCTTTAAAAACCATGCAATGGTCTGGGGCATGTATGCATAAAATGCTTATTTTTTATCCGATTTGAATTTTTTTAACCTTTTTGGATAGGTAATTTAGTACCATTTTCATATTTTTTAACAAAAAAATTAACAAAAAATAAAATATACCAATAATTTTAAAAAAAACTAGAAAAAACGTGTTTTTTATCACATAAGAGTGTTCCAAAACTTCAATCCATTTTCGGCACGAGTTATTTTTATCCGATTGTCCCCAAATTTTTGTTCACTCATTTTTAGACACTAAACTACAATTTAGGACCCTACCACGTATTCAAATGTGATTTTGAAAAATTACCTTAGTCGTAAGGACACCTTTAGTGGACACATCTATAAAAAATATAATAATAATGATAAAAATGCATAAATATCATAATCAATCAATTTGTTAACATTTGTCACGAAAAGAAAGGTGTTCTCCATCAAAAAACCACCTAACATTTCTTTACATTTTGGAGGGAAAAAGAGAATGTAAAACTCTCTCATGTCTCTTTTTCCCCTTTTGTACAAAAATATTGGTGAATAACTAACAATAAGCAAAAAATATTCATTGAATACTAATGTTTTATAAAAAAAAAAATTAAAAAGTTGACAAATTGTCAGGTTTTTGTCATTTTTAAAAATCGTCATTTTTTGGACAAAAATCGTCAAATCGTCATTTTGCTATTTTAGGGAGTAAAAATCGCCAAAATGCAGAGAAATCGTCAAACTGACAACAGTGCGTACGGGAACGATTTTCGGGCTGGTTTGGGCACCCACAGTAACGTTGTGGAACAAACCTAATGGTTGGCAAAAAAAGAAATAGTAAAGTGTTGTATGTTAAAATTGAAAAATACAAAATTTTAACAAAGTCAAACGTGATCTGCAATATTTTCACAGCAAAGTTTTCGCGGCATCTCCAAAGACTCCAACTGATGATGTAAATACGTTTAATCGATCCGCCTTGATAACCAGATTGTGGGCTGATATTTTTTAACATCTTCTAGGTTTTCCCGTGTTTTTTATTTTGGCAAATAACAATTACATTAGTTCTAATGTGTTAAATGTAAATGAATATGAAGCTTGCTTAAGAAAGGATGTGCAAACTAAATTTTCGGATGAACAACTTTTTGGCTGTTGGTTTCACTATTGCCAGGCAATACGATGGCAAATAATAGCGAAGCATAAACAATAAAAAGGCTTCGTTGGAATACCACAAACTTATGTCGCTTTCACTGTTGCCTGTATCGCACATGGTATGTGCGATCATTTATATATAGGACGATATAGAGAAGGTCAAACGTCATTCCGAATTTTCGAACTTTTTGATATATTTTAAAAAGCAATAGATATAAAAGGTAAGTTTTTGTTATCATTATTTTCTCACTGTTTCTTTATTTATTCCAAACATAGATTGGACCTTCTGGAATTTCTATCTCCGACAAACTTCTGTCGTCAAAAGTTATGATGGAGTGCTTACGAAAATGATACCAAACAGAGGAATTTTGTTAAATTAATGAAAAACTTATAAAATGAGGTGGTAAGCACGTCTCGTGACTTTGAATTGATGGCAAATAGCGGTGGAGCTTTAGGCAAAGTACAACAAAAAGAAAAAGCATCGAAAAAGGGGGACAAGTTATAATCCAATGAAGAGCTAAGCATTAGATCCATAATGGCGGAAAACTAAAATTGGAACCGCTCCAAGCCAGATGAAGAGTTATTGAATAAACAGTCGTTTTTTGTAAAAGGCAGGCGGGTAAGGGGCAAATTCCCCCTCCCCCAAAACATTATTTTAAAAGAGGAAAAAATTCTTGCAATCCGAAAATTTTAACATTTTTAAATGAAAAGCTGAAATTTTTAAAGGTCTAAAAATGTTCATGGAAAAATATCTGTCATCATCTGTAAGTTCTTATTAAGGGGGGTTGTTAGTCTAAAACAGCCTTCATCAATTTTTAAACAGCTATACAAAAAATATACAATATTTTGTAATTCTTTTTTTTGCCACTCAAATGTTGGATGCTTTTTTAAGGACAAAATCAGCTGCAGTATTATTATTAAATAATCCAGCCTAAGAAATGTAGGAACTTCAATGCTTTTTATTTAAAGTATTACCACGGAGTAACTCCGCTGTCATTTCTTTTACAAACATTTTTATTTACTATAGCAATAGCAAAGGGCGCTTGTAATCAGCAGACGACGAGGTAACAGTGGCCCATATGGGCTTCATTATCTTTTGGAAGCAACGTTATCCTGTATAACCAACCTAGTAAAGAAGTACCTTTATAAAAAATCCTTTTGTATTTTGACGCTAATGAACAAATTCATTGTATGATCCACTTACATACAGTGTATCACAAAAGTATTTTGCCTATGCAAAATATAATGAAATTTAATAAAAAAACACTATAAAAAAATATTTATGTTTAAAAATAAATATATGTTTTATTGAATATTAAATAAGGGAAGATTAAACTTTTTAATTCTGTATTTTAAAACACTTCATTTTAATTTTTCATGCATGAGATTTTTAAAAAAATATCAAATTGTCTCTCATTTTTTAGCTCACAAAAGTATTTTGCTTTTTTAATTTTAATATATCATTTTGTAAATTTATTAAAAAAATTAACAATTTTAATATTTTGAATTGTATTTATTGTTAGCCAGAACTAATTCTAGACGTCTGGGCATTGATTCCACTAAATTAAAAAAATTTTTGAATAAGTATTTTGTACTATTCTACTTCCGATGCTTGTTTTAAAGTATTTTTTATTGAAATGTTGTGTTACATGATTTTTTTGTCCAAATGAGCGTAAAAATTTTCAAAAGGATTAATGTCGGGACTTTGTGGTGGTGTTGCCAGATGTTTGGTGTTGTATAAAAACCACTTTTTAACGTCAGAAGCTGTATGTTTTGGCTCATTATCACCTTAGAAGTAAAACCCATTTCGCGATAGCCCCATTTGTTCAGCACTGGCATGTTAATTTTTCCTCAAAAAGGGTAAATGTCAACACGACTATCTATATTTTCATCAATAAACACCAACTGGCCCATTTCAAGGCCGACTTACAGCCCTACACCACCAGAGAACCACCATCATGTTTTACAGTGAATCTTATATTTTTTATATTTAAGGATTTATTTGGCTTTCGCCCGACCATAAGTCGTCCATCTGACGCAATAAAGTTTTGGAAAGCTCAAATGTACAGTGACGAAACCAAATTCAACATTTTTGGGTGTGATAATCGACGTATGGTCTTGCGAATGCTAAATGAATCGTTATATATAAAAAATATAAAATCAAAGGTAAAATATGGTGGTGGTTCTCTGATGGTTGAGCATTTTATGTCGGCCTTGAAATGGGCCAGTTGGTGTTTATTGATGAAACTATGGATAGTCATGTAGAGATTTGTCCTTTTTGCGGAAAAACTAACATCCAGTGCTGAACAAATGGGGCTATCGCGAAATGGGCTTTACTTCCAACGTGATAATGAGCCAAAACACTCAGCTTTTGATGTTAAAAAGTGGTTTTTATACAACATTAAACATCTGGCAACACCACCCCAAAGTCCCGACATGAATCCCATCAAAAATCTATGGGCTCATTTAGACGAAAAAATCCTGTAGCACAGCATTTCAATAAAAACTACTTTAAAACAAGCATTCGAAGAAGAATGGTACAAAATACCTCTCCAAAAATTAGAATTTAGTGGAATCAATGCCCAGACGTCTGGAATCAGTTCTGGCTAACAATAAATACCATTCAAAATATTAAAATTGTTAATTTTTTTAATAAATTAAAAAAATTAGATAGTAAAATTAAAAAAGCAAAATACTTTTGTGAGCTGAAAAATTAGTGACAATTTGATATTTTCTTAAAAATCTCATGCATGAAAAATTAAAATGAAGTGTTTAAAAACACAGAATTAAAGTTTAATCTTCCCTTATTTAATATTAAGTAAAACATATATTTATTTTTAAAAATAAATATTTTTTGTAGCGTTTATTTATTAAATTTCATTATAATTAGCATAGGCAAAATACTTTTGTGATACACTGTACATTCTTTGAATTTAAAATTGCAAATTAAAGAATTAATACATTTTTATTTTGCTTTGACTTCAAACAAACACAAACTAAAGCAATGTTGTATCCTAAATGTGGCAACCGTATCCATAAACACTACTAGCAACATAAAAGTAAGGCATGATATATCTACCCCCCCCAAACTACCCTCTCCTGGTCCAAAATACTACATACTTATGTACGTATAATGGGTGTTTCTCATTAGCATATAAGTATGTATGAATGTAGTACAAATAATGATGTTTTTCACTTTTTCCTCAAATTTTTTTTTGTGAAATTAAAAAGAACTCATTATTTTTTCAGTGCTTTATTTATTATAATTATGTGAAGTTTAATTAAAATTCAATTTTTTATTAACTACACTTTTATTTTAATGGTTAATTACTCACCCTGTTTATGATGGAAGCGATTCACACCACAAAAACCTATTCCATTAACTCAGTGATGGCAAATTTTGACCCAGTGGGATATTTTTGGTACCATCGAATAAAATATGGCCCTCTTCCTATAATAATAAATATAATAAATTACGCTGTATTTGTTTGTCATTTTATGCAAAACAAACTGAAATATCGGTCAAGGAACCCATTAAGCTTATATATTATTGTTCTATAATTGTTTTTAAGATACTCTGGCGATATCCATTCGTCTGTCTGCATGAGGAAAGCAAGATACCAAAAGAAAATCACTGTCCAAAATCTCTTGTCTTGGAAGCGATATCAGCTCACTTGTGCGCTTCCGATAGAAGCCCAAATCTATCTTATAGTCTCACACATCCATTCATGTACCCTTCTCTGATTAGTCTCCGTCGCGGGACAAAGTATATTTTGCTTGCAAGTTTCTAGAGGCAAACCAACACTTTTCAATTCCGTTGAACCCTTCAGTTAGTTCCCGGTCTTGCAAGATCAATGGCTGGAATGTCTCTGTGCCCTAAGACCCATATGAGTCTTGTGTCAAACTACTTTAAAGACGTGCGTCAGTTAAGGGCAGATCTTGTTTTCAGAAACATTGTCTCCAGGGACTTGACCGCGACTTGACGGCGGTTGTAGATAAGATATTGCAACTCAACCAGTCAGCCACTGTACTGGTAAACAATGCAATGATCATCTCGGCCGGAATTATACCCTCAGATCTAGGGGACATATAGGGTCTGGAGCTTATAATCGCTAAGAGAAATGTTTTCATATTTATTATCTCCGAATCAATTTCAGATCCATGGACTTAAGATCGTTTCTAAGGAATTGCCCGGACAATGCGTGTTGAGAAGGAGATCCAGCGACTTCCCACTCGAGATCGACCACTGCCCAGTAGGATCCTTAAAGTATCCCAGGGTGCAAGCAAAAGAAGGCAAAACTTTGCGTAGCCTAAATGCTTTAGAAACTCCTTCTTTGTTTCCACATGAGTTTTTCCAAGAATCACATTTGTCAATTCTAATCTTCTTATAACTCTTAAGCTGCAGCCTAGAGCAGCACAGCCCTCATCCGCCCTTGAATATGTTGCCTTATTAAAGAGTTTTCTGCAGGCATATCAGCAGCACATTTTGATTATTTTTGCCCCTAGGATTTGTGGAAGGGCAAGCGGCATCCAGAGACCTATTACAAACATTTGTTAGGTCAACCAAACAGTAAAATTCCGCCAAGCATCTGATACAGGTTTTACATCAAGAACCTCTTACTGCTTATATGTAGCGACAGTTGGTTAACTACACCTATTACAAATACACAGTTTAGTACTTAACATATTGAATGATGTGCAATAGCATCTCAGCACAATTCTAACTGGTGCCCCCTATATTTGAACTTCCGAATCAGACCGCCCACCTTCCCAGAGGACTTAAAAGATTAAACTAGTCCAATTATTATCAAAGATACAAATTCAACTTACAAACATGCATTAAATCAGACTGTTACCGACTTGATGGACTGGTGCAACAGGTATGGGTTATCCGTAAATCCATCTATGACAACAAATATGTGTTTAAGCGAAGGACCAAACAAGTGTCTTAAGTTACCTATGTTGCAAGCTGTTACTCTTCAACTTTCCACATATGTAAAGTATTTAGGGGTCACTTTAGATAGTAAACTAATGTGGACAAATCATGTTAAGGTGTGGGTACAAATAATTAAATTTGTTACGAGTTTATATAAATATTTGGTCTATTATTGGAGAAAGAAGATATTTTTGGAAAAAATTCACAATCCCGCCCTTTACAAGGGGAGGATTGTGTCGTTCCTAATTTTTTTTTATCAACTTTAAACGTTTAAATGTGCATTTGTTATTCACAAGGTGACCAAAAGAAAGTTTTGTCAAAAAATTTCAACGTTTTAATTTCTGGTAAGAAATGGGTTAAGACCGTATTACGCCTTGCACAGAATTTGGCGGAAATTCAATGTAAACTTTCCGAGAGGGAAAGACTTGTCCGATCCAGATAATCTTCTCAGGAATTATTCTGGTAATTTCTAAATAGGCAGAATGCCAACAGTTTTTCAGACTAAAGGTTTTGCTATTGTACACTCACAAAGGAGGTCTTTCAGTGGGCACTCACCGATTTTCCTGAAACTTGCATATGGAAAAGTGGAAAGACAAATAAGAGTTATCTGTTTGTTTTTTAGTTGCCGCCTTATAAAAAAATGTGGTGGGTACCTGGTCACAAGGATATTAAAGGATATGAGAAAGCGGATGTGCTTGCGAAGGCCGGCGCAAGTCTTCCACATGAGCTTGCTATTGAGGAAGTTTTGCCAAAACTCTCCTTTATTTTCGGAAAATTAAGCTTGGCTCTAAGGGTCGAACCAGAATCAAATTATGTCGCGTAAGGCGTTGTTGGACGCTAACAAATGGATAAATAGTTAACACTATCAAATGATAGCATACAGACTAAAATCCTATTGGACAAAAAATCACAAGATAACAAAAAATTGTTCTGGATACAAACAGAAGACAGCTAAGATCGGTAATAAATCATAATAAACTCGCGAGACACATGGTAAGAATTGGCGTAATGTCAAACGACACTTCCATATGGTGCAATGGATCTGTCCAGGACAGCTTCCATTTCGTATGCAAATGCCCTACATTACCATTTGGGAGATTTAAATATTTCGGTTTATATGTTTTTCAGGACCTAAGAGGTATAAACCCTTGGCTACTGATGTCATTCATTTAAGTGGGAGACGTAAAAATGCGTTTTTGGGGTAAAGCAAAATTAAATGAGGAAAATGAAGAAAAACAATAGCAGGAATCATAATGGGCCAAACATTGGCCTCTGTGAGTGTCATTTATAAAACTTTTTGTTTTTGAGATTGGCTAACCCAACCTTATTTAAAAATGTGGTCTTTCGAAAAATCCGAACAAATGCCGAAACATATATGATTTTGGCGGTCGTACGTATCCATATAACCAAGAGTTGGCAAATAATCGAGATATTTCGTAATCGCGATTACGATTAAAAAATCGCCGTTAATAGCGATTATCGATTAATCGAATTTTTTAAACAATTGGAATTGCAAAGCTTTTTTTAAAAAACTCTTTTAAAATTTACATTTAAAAACGTATGAAAATACAAAAATTTTTATTAAAAAAAAATTAATTTATAAACTCTCAAATTATCCCATCTAAAAATAAACAAAATTTTGCATTAAATGTAAGGGAAAACAAGTTTTATTTTTTTTTTGCAAAAAGACTTATAATGTAAAGATTGTCGGAAATAAGATTGTGGGAAAATTGATTAAAAAATTTTCAAACGCATCATTATTCATCAACCAGTGTTCAAAATTTTTCGCAAAAATTTCATGTCCAAGTTTTTTGACCAAATCCGGCCAAAGTTTTTTGAAAATATGTATTTTTAAAACAAAATTAAGGGGTTTCTAAGATCAGAATTTAAATTTTACTTTAAAATTGAAGGACTTTTAGGAGAAAAAGCAAAGAAAAATTGGAAACAAGCTAAAATTATGGTCGGTCAAGACCGACCATATAATACCCTACACCAGAGTGTACCAGAAAATGGATCCCAACTTCAAACAAACACCGATTAGATCTATATTTTGTCGAATCTTTAATAAGTGTAAAAAACAATCACAAATCAAATTTTAGTGAAATAGGCTTCGATTTGTTGCCAAAACCGTTTTAAGTGAATATCGGGCGAAATTTTCACATGGGGGCTAAGTCCAAAAATGGTCCGATGGTCATCAGATTTCATAAATTTATTAAAGTACGCGTTTAACATACACAAACAAAATTTTAATTAAATATTTTTTATTTTCGTGAAATTTGGGAGACTTATGTGAAAGTCGGGAAGGTGGTTTGAATGGGGGCTACAAGAAGAACTGATCGGATTCCTTCAAAATTCGGAATGGTGATTTGTGAAGACAAAACATCTGCCAAATTTTGAAAATATACCTATCATAATACGGCTATAAGAGTCATTTGAGTCAAAACTAAAGAGGGCTTTTGTATGGGGGTTAGGAAAAAATATGGACCGATTTTTTTCCAATTTCAATAGGCTTTGTACTTTCAAGTCAATTGATTGAAAATTACGACCTGTATCGTGTTTACACCGTTTACATGGACAGACAGACAGACAGACGGACATTGCTAAATCGACTCAAAAAGTGATTCTGAGTCGATCGGTATGCTTAAAAGTGGGTCTAGGACCAATATTTCGGGTAGTTACAAACTCAGTATATCCTGTACCACAGTGTGGTGTAGGGTATAAACTGTGTATTTCATAGAAAATTATTAATCGTAATCGAACGATGTTTTGTCGATTACGATCACGATTAATTGGTGCGATTAATCGCGATTACGATTACGATTTTAATCGTTTTGCAAACTCTAATATAAACCATCTAATTTAAAAAGCCGACACGACCAATACACCATTGAATTCAAATTCAAAAAAAAAACCTTTCGAACAAATAGTGGATGCCCATTGATAGACCTCCCTTGAAAGTGACTTGAATAATTAGAATATATGGAGAGATAGGAGGCGCAGTTTCAGCAATGGCAGTCAAGCTGTGCTCAAAGCACTGGAATCTCCAGTCACTTCATCTAAGATTGTCTTGGGCAGACTCAATTATATTTCTGAAATATAATTGTGTTTATGAACACAAGTAGAAATTTTTGAAGTAAAAATTTATGTTTCTTCTCATTTTACATTGAGATTTAATGAAAAAAGTTTAAAAAAAGTCTAAAAAAAGCCAACAAAATTTCAAAAAAAAAGCTAAAAAACCCGCTTAAAGCTAAATGTGAAATTTTCCCGCGAAAAATTAAAAAAAAAGCAAAATCTGGCAGGAAAAAAGCTAAATTGGCAACGCTGGTTGTTACCTACCGGTTTCCGGAGCTAGAAATTTGGTTCTGAAGTCCATGGACTTCCCCTGTCTAAAATTCTCAGGTTTGTGAAAGTAAATGAGAAGTTCTGACCAAGCATTTTCACTCGCTTAAAATTAGTTCTTACTAATTTCCAAATTTCTAAACAATGGACTACAACAATGAACAATTTAAAGTCTGAGCGCCATAGACTTGCCTAGATCTCTTTTTATGCATGTAAAACCAGCCCCCTCCCCCTCTTTTATGGTAGATGAGATACTTTAAGGAGCGGGCGAAACAAAATTAGCTATTTTCCTTGACGTAACCATTTAAATTTTGGTACTATTAAAGTTACTTCAATTTTGGACCATTTTTTGGCACAAAATATAACTTTTTAAATACCATCTCTGTTCCCTCGTAGTAACATGTGCAACTTGTAAATGCGCAAACATAAAATGGGCGTGAATTACAAATAGGAGACATTTAAGTCTAATGTGGTGCAACAATTACAGGATACGCCACTGCTAAATGTTGTTGAATGCAAAAATTTTAATTTGCGAATTGATTAAAATAGCGATTTTAACTTTATTGGTAAATTGAAAATCAGTAATTTTTTATTTAAATTTATTGTAAACAACTAAATTTTATTGTTTATTGTCATTTATTTAATGTGTATTCAGCACAGTAGTTATTTTTACAGACACATACTAAACATGAACGAACATGTTTTTTGCTTTGTTCTACTACTAGCAATATAATGCATGAGAAATATTTATAATTAAGTAATTTTCTTTTCATTTAATTATCGTTATTTTCCAATTGGCTGGACACATTTTAATTTGCTTATACATATTTAATAATGAATAATGGAATTTTTTTGTAACCATTAACATTTCAATTTGAATATGGCATTTAAGTCAAGATATACACGCAGAGAAAAAAGAAAAGAAACATGAGTGCAGGCATAGCCTCACAGTTAAACCTATGGACTGACAACATGATGAAAACCAGAGAAATATACTCTAAGATAGAGAATCATAAAGAGAAGAAAGTCGTTACAATGGGGACACTCGACCTTACTACGTGCGGTGGGACAGCACTGGAGCAGGATACCGACTATCTTACCGCATGGAAAATTTTACAGAACCTTTGAATCGATTAGGGAAAACTGGGCAGCAAACTTTAATATGAAACAAGTGAGAGTGTTAAATTCGGCTGTGCCGAATCTTTTATACCCTCCAAAATGTAAAAAAAAATTAAAACAAAAATTTGTCAGGGGCGTATCTTTTTTTTTTTTTTTTGGGGGGGGGGGTGGTTGATCAGGTCAGTGGGGGACGTTGAGAGCACATTCCCATCGCGATAAATATACCAAATTTTTCATTTACTTAACAAAAATACAAAAAAAACATGTAAAAAAGTGTATTTTTTTAGAGGTTGGTTTAGTTCTTCAAGGGGGAACTTTTTTCCCCCTGGTCCGATTTGGCCAATTTCCGAACTTAACCTGCCTAGGAACACAAGACATATTTGTACCAAACTTGAGGGATCTAGCTCTTTTATTTTGGACTGCATCGTGTTAACTACAGACGGACGGACGGACGGACGGACGGACGGACAGACAGACGGACGGACGGACGGACGGACATCGCTAGAATGTCTTAGAATCGATCACTGATCAATAATATATATACTTTATGGTGTCCCCGACCGATATTTCGATGCGTTACATACGGAATGACAAAGTGAGTATACCCCCATACTGTAGTTGGAGGGTATAAAAATATTAATTTTTAAGGACGGATTTTAGATAGAGATGGTTCGGAAGTGAATTTCGACTTTGAGCGGTTAAATATGGCAAAGGCCTAAGATCCTAGCGCCATAAATATTTACATGGAAATCTTGCAGCTCAGATGGTCTTGTTACCAGGGCTACGTAGGACGGTTTATTCAATCCCTTTGCCCAATTCGACAGCACACGGTCGGGCTAATTTGGGTCCCCTATTTGCCGGGAACGAAGTGTCTGATGAATGCTTTAAGCATTGCTCTGATTTGGTGGGAAAACAGTTGGCTTTAGAGTTCCTCTAGTAAAGGTTATAAACAGAATTGGCAATACAGCCTAAAAGGATTTGTCTTCTTACAATTTTGAAATCATACACTCAAAAAAAACTGTAATGTTAGCAAAAAAAGCTTGTAAACCTACAAGAAAATTTGCTGATTTTGAACCCACAATTTTTTTGGTAAAGTTAGCAAAAATGTTTTGCCAAAAATTAGTTAACTGAAATTTGAGATACGTGATTTTAGGGGACCACCGGGGTTTTGAGAATTACAAAACTGGATAACTTTAAAAATATTACTCGGAGAGCTTTTGATTATTAAAGTTTAAAATTTTCGGGAATGCTAACTTTTTTGGATCCAAAGTTAGAACCAATTAGGGTCCACACATGTGAAGATGACCAGCGATACTATGGAGAGAACCAAAAATGGCCTCCTTTTTGTTCTATCTGGTTTAGTTTCCGAGATAGCGCCATTTTAAGAAAAACTACCATTTAGTTTTGCTAATATTAGCAAAAAAGCTTGTAAAAATTTGGTCAACTCAATTTTAAATTTACCAAAAAAAATTAGTTCAAATTTTGTTTAAAATTGCTAATGCGCCTAATGAAGTTTACAAGATATTTTTGCTAACATGCTAATCTCAACTAAAAATTTGCTAAAAGTTAGCTAACCAGCATTAGCAAAAATCTACTAATGTGTTGTTTTGAGTGTACAGTCAGCCTTCTGGTAGAAGTACTGACAAGACATTACATAATCTGCCAATTGACGTAGGGAAATATCTGACAGGGATTATTTTAGGAGTTGCGGAGAAGTAGAAAAACAGTAGTCAGTGAAGCACCAGTTATATGCGCATCCAGGATAATGGTGTGGGCGCAATCTCCTATAATGGCACTTGCGAACTTCAAATTTTATTCACCATCACGAACGCAAATTGCTATATTGGAGTACTGTAACAACCTCTTCCTGAATTTAGCAACATTTCCGAAAACTTACAGTAAGCTTCTCAGCATGACAATTCACCAATGCACACTGCCCGGGTGTAAGATCGTGGTTTGCGGGATCAAAATGTTAGTTTTCTTGATTGGCCGTTCTATTCACCTGACCTTTGAATTATTGAAAATGCTTAGAGATGGCTGGTTTGCAATCAAAGAAACTTGTTCTTCAATTTCGCTTCATAACACTCAGTCATTGAAGACGTTTCTGAGGCATCCAGGCTGCTCAAAGTTCTGGTTTCTTCTTCTTGCACCCTGAGATTCCAGATGGATATCACTGAGGTGTGGCCTACCTGGGGAGTCGCTAGATCTCGCTCAGATGCCCAAGCATCTGAAATTGATTCGGAAATAAAAATATCTCAACATTACCAGCTGTGCATAAATTGGTCGTATATTCCTTTAAAATGAATACCAGAGTCGTTTTTATCCCGAAGACTGGGAAAAACTCCCATAAAGTTCCGAAGGATTTCAGACCAATTAGTCAGTCATCATTTTTGTTAAAGACAATTAAAGGAATGTTGCTTTTGACTAGGCAGCATGTATACAGCAAGGGTAGATCAACGGAAACAGCTCTTTATGATCTCGATGGTAGCATCGAGAGATCGCTTTCTTAATATAACTTCTAAATTAGGAGCATCTTTCATATCTCAATTTGTCAATAGGAGCTCACCACAGAGAGGTGTTGTTAAGTTGAGGGTGGATTGAACAAGCCTAAAATAAGCAAATTTTCAGGCAAGTCCATGGCGTTCAGACTTTAAATAGTCCATTGTACCGTAACAGGGAGGTGTTCTTTTGCCGATTCTTTGAAAATTTACGGTACTGAAATCGCCGTCTCAGATGGGGCCAAGTTTATTGTATTATTTCGAGATAGGAAATTGAATTTCAGGCGTAATATTGAGGAACGGGTGAAAAAAGCAACGATTTCTACATATTCATGTAAAAGGGCCATTGGAAAATGATGGGTGTTTAGCGGCTAAACTTTTGCCCTAGAGTCGTTCACAAGATTTAAACGGCAGTGGTGCGGCCATTTCTGCTGTATGGAATCACTGTCACTGAGACAAAAAAGAACTGTTTCTTTATAACGAAGGTACAGAGAATGTCCTAATACACCTACGGCTGCATTATAAATCCTTCTCCACCCAATACCATTGTACATATTTGGTAGGCAGTATGAGGCAAAATCGGAAACCCGACTTAATGGAGGAGCAGCGATTGGCCACAATCTTGATAAAAATGAGCCTTATTGACCGCCACTTTACGACTGTGACAGGAAGTCTTGGATGAGAGGCATTCAGGCTATTGAAGCCTCTATAAACTTTTAAACAGATGGATCGTAGCTACACGAACAAGTGGTTTTCAGACTCTATGGTTCGAAAATCGACAAATCATTGCATTATTTACCAGGAAGAGATGGTGGCGGTAAAGGAAGTGGCTGACTGGTTAAGTTGCAATGTATCAAGTCCCCAGATTCAATATTTCTGAAAACAGGATCTGCCCTTAACTTCTTCTATGAGATGGCCAAGCAGTTTGACATACGACTCATATACGTCCAGGACATTCCAGGAAATTGAAAAGCCGATGAGCTAGCAAGACTGGGAACTACCTTAAAGGTTCCAACAGAATTTGAAAGTGTCGGTATGCCTCTAGAAACTAGCAAGAAAAATAAACGGCTTTGTTCCGCGACGGAGTGTAATGTGCACATGGATGAATGTTTAAGACTATAAGAATTATAATTGATCTGTTGGTGTATTTTTTTTAATTTCAATAAAAATCATCGAATTTTATTTATCAATCGATTTGGATTGTCTATCAATCCAAACAAGACAACACCCGTGGAGTTCACGCGAAGAACCAAACATAAGGGTCTTCAGCTTCCTACGTTAAAGGATATAACTCTTCAACTGTCCACAGAAGTTAAGTATATAAGGGTTACCCTAGATATTAAACTAATGTGGACAAAACATGTTTAACAAAAAGTTTCACGGGCATTTCGGATTTTCTGACTGTGTCAGCCAGCTTTTGGAAAGACATGGTGGCCAAGAACGATGGTGAAGTTTATTCGATCGAAGCTAAATGGACAACAAAGAACGGCTGCTTTGGGAATTACTGGTGCCATGCTACCACCCCAGGCGCAGCTCGGAACGCTATGTTATGCTTCCCTTTGGGCCTAAATATTCAAGGAGAATCCATGATATCTTTGTGCAGGCTCCGCAAAAGCGGAACATGGCATGGGTAGTGCATCGGAACTTTGTCCGATGTTTTCTATGCCTTTGGACAGTACAACCTCTTGCATCGAGTTTGGTAGAAAGTTTACTGTAATATTTCTGAGTAGGGAAGACTGGGGCAACCCAGCAGACCTATTGGAAAATTACATGGATACTTTCTACACGGATGTATCCAGTACCTTAAATGGGTCTGGTTGGTATTTGGACGATGCAACCATCAGTATATGCAGTGACAGACAGGCTGCTCCCATTGCACTTGAATCTCCAGTCACTTCATCTAAAATTTTCCAGGAATGCAGAAGCAGACTCAATGAGGTCTCATGTGGAAAAGGCGTCAGTCTTTTGTGGATTCCGGGTCATAGGGGAATACGGGGAAACAAGATTGCCGACTCTTTTTGTAAATATTGGCTCCGATACAATTCCTCACAATCCGGAACCCCAGATTGGTATGGGCTTGACATGGCTGATGCTTTGGATTCACTTTCATACGAAAACAATTTTCATGGAAAGATGGTCAAATGAGTTGGCATGCAAGAATACCAAACGTTTTGTGATTAGGCCAGACAAGAAAGTGCCTAACTATACACTCATTGTCAGTTTCAGTAGAATAGAATGTCGCAGACTTACTGGCTTAATTATGGGACACAATGCCTGTGCTCGTTCTAAGACATTCTAGCGATGTCCATCTGTCCGTCCGTCTGTGGAAGACACGATACAGTCCAAAATAAAAGTGCTAGACTCCTGAAATTTGGCACATATATTTCTTATGTTCATAGGCTGGTTAACTTCGGAGATGGGAAAAATCGGACCAGGGGGGAAAAAGTTCCCCCTTGACGAAGTAAACCAACCAATGAAAAAAGGGTACTTTTTATAGGTTTTTTTGTATTTTTATTTAACAAATGAAACATTTTTATGCTTGAAAAAGTTCAAGGTCTTGGACTTGGACCCAGGAGATTTAAAAATGACTTTTTTTTGGTCCGCCCCCTTTTGTGGGCGTGGATATTAGCAAATAAGCATAGTAATTAAATTTGTAAACATTTTTGACCAGAAAGAAGGTGTCCCCAAGGACCCCCAAAAAGCCCCCCCAAAAAAAAAACGCCCCTGCAATTTTTTTTTTTATTTTTTTTTTAAACGTTGGAGGGTATACAAGATTCGGCATAGCCGAATTTAACACTCTCACTTGTTTTACTCTTTTTTTCTAAACCTTTTCTCACCCTTACTAATTTTTCTTCTCAGGGTACCGTACAATGGACTTTTTTAAGTCTAAGCGCCATGGACTTGCCTAAAAATTTCCGTATGTTAGGTTTGTACAACCCACCCTCAACTCAACAATTGATACTTTAAGATTTACAATTAATCATTTTCGAAACTCAATTGGAATCATCAAATTTCAAATGATATTTTACGAATTCGAATTGATCTTTTCTGAATTTCAATTGATTTTTTAAGGAGTTTTCAAAATTTAATTGAAATTGGATGAACTTAAAATGAAGTTTTCAAATTACATGTTAAATCTTCGAATCTGCTAACTACAAATGAAATCCTTAAATTACAACATAAACATTGAATTTGTTCAAAGGACCTTTTACGAATTACGTACATCTGTAAATGGTGTAGTTTTATTTAGTATGTACTAATATTTTAAATGCAAATATTGAAAATTTGTTAAAAATTCCAAAAATAATTTTGTTGAAAAACTCAAATAGAATACATACATAGTTTAGTATTAATTATGGGCGATGCGATGCACACAGTCACAAAATGTAATGAAATTAAGTAAGTAATTATTGTACATTTGTGTATTTCATTGGCACAAATTCTATTCTCTTCTAATGAAAATTGAAACATATTCAGGCTATTTATTAAAATTTAATTATTGGTTGCCACATCCATAGACTACATTTAATAATTGGAAAGTTAAACCACACATCCGTTGTTAAAAAAAACACACACACAAAAACAAATACAAACAAAAAACTTAAACAAAATAAAGTAATTTTCAGCTGCAACATTTAAGACAAAAAAAAACTAAAAAAAAAATTTTGGGCATCCTCAAAATTTTTTCAAACGAAAAAAAAATGTTGAAAAACACGTAAAATATCAATCTTCATAAACAAGAGGAAGAACTTGAATACACAATTTAGAGCGCCTGCTTGCCTGACTTGGTCTAAATTGTTTTGGATGAATTTAATTCGTACAAAGTAAATTTCTTCGTTTTCGTATACTCGTACAAGAGTTTAGAAAAAAAGGTTTAATTATACTGCCGCCACCGCAACACGCCTATTAGAAAGAAAACAATTTCGTTCACAGCTCACACCAATGACATACATAAACATAGTTGTATATGTATGTACGTACGCTTACACTTAGAGAAACATAATTAAGAGCACTCACGGTTTAGTTACTCTCAAATGTATTAATATCTTAAGAGAGATATTAATGTTTTTAGCTGCCCAATCTTATATGGAAAGGGAGAGGTTCCATAAAGACGTTGACTCCGTTCCAGATTTTATCATTAGAATCCTCGAGAATTGACCGGACAGTGAAGTTGTTTTTGCTGGCGATTTTAAAGTCCACAATTATTATTGCCTTCGCCATTCCAGCCACACGTCTGTTGAGGGCCTATACTCGATATTTTTCTATGAAAAAGCTCGTTGGGCTGAGCTCAATGTTTTTTTTTCGAAATTTCAACTGGAAGCTTTGTTTTCTTGATGAAAATATCAACGCTGCTGCAGAAATTATTGGTAATGTAATATGGCTGAGAATGAAGACATTTATTCCACCTAAGCGTATTTCGTTAAAACCAAGAAACAAGTGTTGGTTTTGTCAGAGTGCAATAATTCAGTCAGATAATAACTGCTGGTGTTCTTCAAGGAAGTCTTCTCGGCTTCGCTCTTTATCTCATATTTACGTCAGACTTGCCTTACTCGACCCCAAACGTACACCAGACTGCTACGTGCAGACTTACCGCACATTTAATTTAGAGGTCCGTTCTTCAAAATGGCTCCTAGGGAGTAACTAGTATTTATGTTAGTTTTGTAAGATTTATACACTTATTGTTAGCCCAATTATAGGCAGATTCAATAATCACAATAATAAAGTTCTTAAAAAAAAGATAATAAGTGGCGGAACGACAAAACCCCAGTTAGTGATCAGCTACGCAAACTGGCGAGAAGTGAATGTGCCAGGAAACTCAGACGTGAGAAGTTTTATAAACGAACAGTGTCTGCGTTCTAAGGGTTTCTTTCGTTTTTTATAAAATGGGTAAAAAATAATGGCAGTTTGTCATTACCGACACAGCCGATTTGTGGAATCAACGTCGTCTGTATCCATGGCTGGTATAAATATTAAAGAATCAGATACTCTTGATATTCTGGACATGAAAATACAGCGTGACTTTGGTTGAAACTAACACATTTTTCAAGTATCGAAAGAAGCCTTGGTCTCTTAATACGGTGCAAGAGGTAATTCTGTCTGTCTGATCTCCTTACTATTTAGTCCGTCTTTATCCGACCGAAGTTGGAATTTGACTTCCATATCTGAGAGGACGCCCTAAGGTCTGTTTTGAAGCTTTTGGACGGGGTGCAAAGGAGTGCGTTGAAGCATATCAATGACAGTAGGGTATCCAACATTGGTGTAGATAGCCCTGTCTGGGGGGCTTAGCCCTCCGCAGAATAATTTTAGCCCCCCCCCCAGAATTTTAATCATTCACAATTTTTTTTTTTAATAATTTAATGATTTCATTAATTTTTGCAACCATAAATAATAATATGTAATGAGTAGGGATGAGATTTCCATGCAAATGCATGTTTTTTGTCGATAGTCTAAAATCGATATCGACCAATTATCTTTGCGAATTAAGAAATTTGAGTAAAAATGGCATCGATTTGTTATTGCATATTTTGGTGAAAATGCATATTTTTGCATATTTTGGTTTTAAATGCATATTTTTTGCATATTCCCAACTTTAAAGTGCATATTTTGGCAAAAATGAGCAAAACACAAATTGAAATTATTTGTTTCAAAAACTATTTAATATTTTAAAATTTTTTTTTGGAAAAAAGAAAAATAATTTTTTTTCTTTAATTTTTTTTTCAGATTGTCCTAATTTCTAAAAAATCTTGCTTACATAAAGTTTTAAATGTTGATACACTCAAAGAATTATGTAAGTAAAATCAACTGAAAATGTCAGTTAAAATAACTACTTTGTAAGTTATTTTGGGGTCAACTACTTTTTCAGTTAAATCAACTAACAATGTTAGTTATTTTAACTGACAAAAAACAACAGACTTATGTAGTAAAAACTACTTACACTTGTAGTCAAAACAACTAAAATGTAGTAAAAATAATCAATATATATATATATTTTTTTAATTTTTCAGAAAAAAAAATTGAAGACCAAATTTTTTCCAAGTTTTTTTTTTTTTTTAAAAATTGTGAAAAATAAAAAAACGAAAATTTATTTTTATTTTTTGGGAATAAAACTTTGAAAATTTTTCAGAGATAAAAAAAAAAATAAAATTAACTACTTTAAATAACTGTTACTACATCACAGTACTTTTTTGTCAGTTGTTCAAAAAAACGACTTAAAATAACTAACAGAAATAGTTGATTGATATTTTTCATACAAAAACAACTGACTTTGTAGTTGAAAACAACTTACTACTGTAAAATATACAAACAACTAACATGTAGTAACTTACATAATTTTCTGAGTGTATTTAAACGCGGCACAGTGGACGGTTTGTATGGAAAACGCGCGCATCGAAGTTTTTTGACTATATCTTCTAAACGGTTAGGAGTTGTAAAACAAAATTAGGCATTCTAAAAACTAGGGACCTTGAGCAATTAAAGCTGTGATCAAAGTTTGTTGTCCTCCTTGCACCCTACATATAAATAGAATGCAAAGTTGGTTAATTTATTTATATGAACAAATGCTAAAAAAATGTTAAGATCATTGACATTTTTGATATATTATTACTTAATGTCGTTCGGATAGAGTAAATATACATCATTAAACATTATTAGTTAAAATACATATAAAAAATTGAGTTAAATTATGACCAAATGTATCGACTTTTTTAGTTAACAAATCTGACAATATAAATATATAAGTAGAATTGCTTGTATCAAACCTATTTAAAATTGCACAAAAAAGATAAATTTAATATTTGCAAACATTACCTTTCACCCTACACTAAAATATCCGGCACGTATGACTTTTTTATCAATTTTATTTTATTGATTTATAATAAATAAATAGTAGTAATAAACCAAAAATGAATAATAACAGGATTAAAACATTAAAAAACAAATTAACATAGACACGATAATGCAATATCGTAATAAATAAAATAAAAAAAAATTTGTTCTTTTGAATTAGTTGCAATAGTTCCTTTGGATAAGGAACCTTTTTACGAAGTTCGATGTTTCTTCACGTAAAATGGAAATTTTTGGATCTGATTCTACCATAAATTTTTGAAAAATATCTTTTAGATTGTTTATTCTTGAATTTTTTCTGCTAAAATTGCTTTTGTAAATAAAATATTTATGCGACCTTTCTAACGATTCTTCTGATAACTGACCTAACATAAGTTAGTTATTGAATTGCTTATATAGTTCAAAATATTTTTATTACCAACTGGTAACACCGAATTTTGAATAATCTCACTTCCGTGTATCAGGACCTTATGTACAGTAGGACTCATTGTCCACCATCCATACATTGAGATCATAATTTTTGCTGTGTCGAATTACTTAACTCAATAAAAATTTGAAAATTTTTAACTTTTTTTTTATTTTTAACACTTAAATGTGTTTATTACTCCCATTTGGTAAATAGCTATTTTACTTTTTATTGATAATGGTTTTTTACTCCTTTTTAGTAAAACGAGAGTAACTAAGTACTTATTTATCTTAATTCTCATCACTATTTATTTTTGTCTCACACCCTTGTTAAAATAATTAGTGTTTCAACAAGTAACTACTTATTAACATTTGTTCCGGATTACAAATCCCATTACTAGTAATGCCAAGCTTTGCTGGGTATTTAGTAAGCTTCTCAAGCCTATGCAGCATCACCAATTTTTTTTGTAAATATCTAAATAGGTTGAAGCTGATATTTACATTAGTAAAAATAAAAATTAAAAAAATAAATATATATAAGTTTTTTTTTCTTTTTATCGACCCTACTTTGGAGCCTTATCCTGAATTTAACTGCAAGTTACTGCAGACGAAATAAAGTTCCTCGTTTAGATAAACACCTCTAGTTTCACCCCATATTGAATTTGTCTGTATCCACAAGGTTCCACAAAAGATGCAGTCTATAATTAAGAGCCTTTTTTACACATTTCTAAAAAAATTACAACAGTGGCAGTCAATTAACGAATAACGCGGTTTAAAATTTTAGCTTATAAGGGCAGTTTTAATTAGCTACATATATTGTCAAAGCTGTGTTAAAATTTCAGGATGTTAGCTTACTTAGAAATAGTTTTACTCAATCACTTAAAAAAGGTTTCCAAAAAATTTTCATTTTTTAAAAAAACCTGAAAATGTTTGGACTTTGGAGAGACGCCCTGGTCAAAGTAAATGACATATAAATATTTTATGAATGGTTTTCTATCCCCTAGGATGTCTTTTATCAAACCCATGTTCAACCGATCAAATCGCTGACAATTTTGATTTTGTTACGATGCGCGCCCATCTTCCACTGTGCGCGGCTGAATTTTTTGTTTTTTAAGAAGTTTTTCGTATGAAAACAAGATTTTTATTGCACGTATTTTATTTTTTAGTGCATATTTTTAGGTTTTTTAGTGCATATTTTGAATTTTTTAGTGCATATTTTAAGCGCATATTTTCGATTTTTTAGTGCATGAAAATCTCATCCCTAGTAATGAGTCTTTAGGACTCGTAATGATTATTCAATGAGTCTTAAGGACTTGTAATGATTATTATATAAGATCTAATACACTCAACGAATTATGTAGGTAAATTCCACTGAATATTCACTTAAAACAACTGAAATTTTATTTAAAAACCATTCCACTGTTTTTTCATTTAAAATAAAAACACATTACAGTCAATTTTAAATGTTAATTTAATGACTAACCAAAACACAAAAAAACAAAACACTAGTAACTGAATATTCAGTTATTTTGTATTGAAAAACAGAAAAACTATAGAAGAAATATTTTACTGCCGAAATTAAATGTAACAGAAAATTCGTTTTTAATACAGTAAATAATTTTTTTTTTAAACTACAGAAACAGTAAAAAAATTAAATCCTTTATAAAATAAGTGATTTTTCTTATAAATTGACTTTACTGATTACTTTTTAAAATAACCTACAAACAGTTAATGACATAATTTTCTTAGTGTAGTTTTTCCCATTGAAAAATAGTCTGAATTATTGTTTTTATATGAATCTGATGTTTTTGTCAGTAATAAAAACCTTACCGAATCTTAGGGTTTTACCTTCAGGAAAACATTTTTACTTCTTTGATTTAAAAAAGTTTCTAAATTCTAAGGGGTTTTTTTATAGACAAAAGTTATTGAAAGAAAGAATCTGAGAATTTTGACTAATAATCACACTGAAAGAATTTTGTTCATTACGGCTATGAAAACGTACATTGATTCTATGAAAAAAATCATTAGAAGTGAGCCAATGATGCCCTTCATAGAATCTATGAAACAAATTCATAGAAACCAGATACCTATGAAAAAGTTTATAGGCTATGGAAAAAAAAATTTATTGTTCAATTCTATTTTTATTTATTTTATTATTTAATTTTTATTTACTTTATTATTTAATTTTTATTTACTTTATTAATTTATTTTTATTTGTTTAAAATATTCTATTTTTAAAAATTTATTTAATTTTAACTTATCCCCACCGAGATTCGAACACAATACCAGTTGTTTGTGAAGCTAAGTCTCTAACCACTGAGCTAAAGTAAATAAACAAGTTATAACACTTAAAATCCATTTTCTGCTTTAAAATATTATGCTCTGCCAAAATCTGTGTGTATGTTTGTAGAAAACAAAATGTTTGTGTATTTGCAGAAAAAAATAACGAACATTACAAAACTAAGTGTTAGTCGGCGAGGTTTTCCTCCTTTGGTAGCGCTGATAGCTAAGGCGTCGATTATAAATTTCCCAGCCGGTAGGTCTTGGGTTCGAACCCCAGCCAGGGCAGCAATTTTTGTTTTTTTTTTTTACGTTTTTTATTTTTTTTTTTTATATTTTTGATATTTTTTTAATATATTTATTCAAATTATTTAATTATTGTAACAATTTTTTAATTTTTAAAAAATTATTAATAACATTTTTTTTCTATGAATCTTACAAAATCTATGAATAAAATTCTATGAAATATTTCACAATACTAATGAATATTCATTCAGCCAATGAATTGTTTCAAAGATTCTATGAATTTGGTTTTATGAAATTTGTTCATAGATATTATGAACAATAATTCTTTCAGTGCATCAACTTTTGCAATCATCAGAACTTTTTCTTGAAAAAATCATAGTAATCTAATGGTTTTGCTATAGGAAAAACATTAAAAATCTTTCATTCTCAAAACATATCTGGGAGTTCTAAATTTCCGAAAAATCTACAGAATCAAAATTAAAAAAAAAAAATATGAATTTTTAACCGCTTTCGGGGGGCATTCGTTTGTAGGACACCTAGACGCATGTTAAAGGGAACGCTTCAGGAATAGGTCTGGGTTTTTCTATTAAAAAAAAATACCAAAACATTTAAAAAAATACCAAAAAATTAAAAAAAATCTAGGGGGGGGCTTTAGCCTTCCCCATTAGTAAAGGGCATTTCCTGAGTGTAAAAAACAAAAAAATACAACTAAGAAAGTTATATAGTCGGTTAAGACTGACCATATGATACCCTACACCAGTGATTTCCGGAAAATGGGTCCCAAGTCTAAACATGGACCGATTGAATCTATCTCTTAATGAACCTTTAATTAGTGTAGAAAACCCGCAAATACCAAATTTTATTGGAATTGGTTTATTGTTTGTTGTCAATAGACCGATTTAACTGAACATCGGCGGAAATATTCATATGGGGGACTAAGTCCAGAAATGGTCCAATTATAGTCAGATTTGATTAGGTTACCTAAGTGCACGTTTAACACCTACAAATTAAAATTTAATCAAATATCGAGAAAATCGACTTAAAAAGAAATTCTGAAATTCGATCGGTATACTTGAAGGAAGGGTAGGACCAATATTTCGGGTAGTTAGAAACATCAGCACAAACTCATTATACCCTGTACCACAGAGTAATGTAGGGTAGAGATGGGCGTATGAGTGATTTTTGACTCACACTCACTCACGCTCACGACAGAAATTTTTGAATCACGCACACTCATTCACGATCATCTTTTTTCTACTCACACTTACAATCACGTGAGTAAATTTAATACAACTCACACTCACGTGCACTCACACAAGCTTCACTCACACTCACGAAACTCTTATTTATACTAAAAATTTTTTCAAAAACTAAAATTTCAAAAATGTTTCGAAATTTTGGAAAAAATTTTAAGATTACCGAAATTTTACAATTTTCTTTTGCTTTTTTTGGGACGAAATCTTAAGTTCAGCCAAATTTTAAAATTTTTCTGTTGCTTTTTTGGCACGAAAGGAAATATGAAGAGTAAATAAATCACGCAATCTCACGCAAAAAAATCGACTCACTCAGTCACGCAATTTGTTTCTCCACTCACAATCACGTGAGTAAAATTGAATTTAGTCACACTCACGCGTGATCACGCGTGAATCACGCTCTAATCTGCTCATGTGCCCATCTCTAGTGTAGGGTATAAAAACTCACACCACTAGGCCTGAGCTTCCTAGTCCTGTGAAAGAGTGATAATTTTTGTTCGTTCAAGAGGTACATAAGCAGATTAATCAAAAGCGCACTAGTGCGCTGTAAAAGCTTCTAAGAAGAGAAAAATCGACAGAAGTTGCTGTAAAAAGCGGACACTGCCTTTTAGAGAAACACGCTAAACGGCGTAAGGTGCCGCCAAATGACTAGCATTTCAGACGCATAGTGGGGTAATGAAAGGTTATGTAAGGTAAGTTCTCCTATGCCACAGGGATATGCAAATTAAATATTAGAGGTAGGCCGAAGAACACCTGGCGAAGAACGATATTACGAGAGACGTCCAAATCTTTTAACGAATAGCCAGCTCTAGCAAGAAATAGAGATTCCTAGAATAAACCTGCCTAAATAAAATATTTTAAAGGTCCAATCAAACAAGATATGAATGATAGATAGTTCCTTAATGATGATATTTAAGAATATGTCCACAAATACTACTTAATATAACTATCTGTAACGATGAGGAGGAGTTTAAAATAAACTAACACTTTAACTTCCATTTCCGGCGCATTCCAGAAAGAGGCTTAGTTCACTGGGATCTGTGCAACTGCATGATCTTTCTGATATATCAAAATACTATAACTTAGCTGTTTTAGGTTGGGGTTTTGAGATGCTGATAAAGTCTAAACTTATTTTAACGTAGTCTGAAACTCTGACTTTTTTGGCGAAATGAAATATATTTTTTTATAATTTTATTTAATACCAACATTTGAAGCAAAACTAAGCTGTTCCGCAGAAATTTTGAATAAAAATTTGGTAATGGGAACACAAGTCTGTTTTCAGATTATCTTAACCTTGTTTAACTGAGATCTAAAAAACCCAGCCTTAAAGAAACCTTAAAATGGTTTAACGAAAGGGAATTTCATCTCTGGTGTCACAGCGAACGTATAACCCGCCACTTTAAACCTTACCTACAATTTTTGTAATTGTTTCTTAAAATCAAGATACATACACAGAAAGAATTGAAATCGAAAGTCAATCAACAAAAATGCGGATTCAATTAATTTTTGAATTGAAACTCCTCCGATAAAAAAAAAATTGTTATATCAATCATCAAATTGTAGGTGATTAATTGATTTTTATTTCAATTAATCATTTTTTCGATTTTGATCAAAAATTTGATTGATTTTATATTTAAAGTCAATTAAAATTATTATTGATTTAACAAATGAATTTCACGCTTATGTAAAAATTATGAAGAAATTCATATTTTTTGCTTTCCAATATGTTGCCGACAATAAAAAAAAGTAAAACCGTAGTAAAAGGCATATTTTTGAATTAATGTATTCAAATAAATTGAAGCGAAAAGAAATCTGGTATGTTGAAAATTTGTAATTTGATAGTTAAAGAAAATAACAAAAATGTTAATCAAAACAATAATTGACTCATTTAAATTTTGTTGATCAATAGATTTAATTGAAATTTTTTAGCCAATAATTTTTTGTGTGTATTAATGCCTCTAATTTAATACCCCTGAGTGTCTTCATATAAATGATTTCTGAGCCAACAGAGAACAGAGCGAAAAAAAGGAAATTAACTGTCATTAGTCATTTTTATTTGTAATGCGGCTAATTTGAGAACAGTTTTGGTTTGTTTCCAACAAAAAAAAATTTAAAAGAAAGAAAACAAGAATGAAAAATGAAAATGCTCGTCTATAATTGAGTTGAAATAATTTAACAATGTTTTCATTTGGAACAAACACAAGTGAATTGTTTAAATAATTTTCTTGTTCTTAACCGCTGAAACAATTTGTAACTGGGCCATAATTACAGGCAGCAGCCAGACAAAGTTAAAAAGGCAGAAGCATTTAAATCAAATACATCAAACTGTTTTAAATTAAAGAAAAAAAAAAAAAAACTAATTAATATTTTCTACTATTTTTTTGGCTTCTTATAACAATTTAATTAACTTTTTCGTTTCTTTTATGATTCTCTTGATTTTCAAACTGTGATTACACCACACTATTCATCACTTGACTAATGATGATACTGTATATAGATTTCATCAACAATATTTTCTTTATAGACCCAGTGAAATGAATGAGATTTAGAAAGATTTTTTAATTGAGACCTGTTTTTTTTTTTGATTTTTCTATTACTAAATACTTAGGATTTGATGATGATGATTTTAAAGTAACCCATTTTTCTCTGACCACTGGCCATAAGATCTTGTTTGCTCACCACTTCACATGAATGACCGTTTATAATGACGACGTTTAATCATGGTGATGACTTCCCTTTCAAACAGAAAACCCGAACTTAATTTACTATTTGATCACATTGCACATTGGGGCATACCTACATACATGATTATTTGGTTTGGCGAATTCACTCGGAGGTCATAAAGCCCATTGTGATTCCCTTATTTGCCATTTTCCTACTCCACTCTGATACAAATACTTTTTACTTCTTGAACCACCCCGATTCTATAAGATATTCTGCTAAAGAAGTCAATGAGACACCGTTTAGGCCATGTAGGTCATCGAAAAATCTTTGTCCCAAATGCTTAAGGCTACTTTTCATCAGACCCGGCCATTAGTCCAACAGCATTTTTGTAGATCTTTTCTCGTAAAACACTACCGCAAAATATCTGAAAGCCCTCCGAGCAATAGTTTTTGAGTTATCCATTTTACAAAATTCTCAAAACCCTATCAGGTCCCCAATTGCCTTAACTGAAAAACTAAACATGGTAGAGCGACACGGACAAAAGTTGGATCTAAACCTATGGCGCCACTTAAAAACTCAACAAGGTCTCGAGCCAACAGGGTCTGGACCCAATAGGGTCTGCCCTCAATCTGGTCCTCAGAAGTGTATTACTAAATAATTAAAAAATTGTTCCCATTTTTTAGTTAAAATTGGCAAAAAAAATTAAATTAATTTGTTTTTCTTATTTTTAAGAAAAATATGAACTAAAACAAATGCAAAATCTTTTCGCTAAATTATACAATTTTTTCTCAAAGTTTAGTTAATTTTTCTATTCTTAGTTCACTTTCTTTGGGTGAAGATGAGGACTGTTTTTCAGTTAAATCTATTGATCAACAAATTTTAAATGAATCAATCATTATTTTAATCAATTTTTTTTTTCATTTTCTTTTACGGACCAATTATAATTTTTCAACATACCAGATTTTATTTCGTATTAATTTATTTGAATACATTAATTGAAAAAAATATACAAAATTATCGGGTTTTACTTTTTTATTGTTGACAACATATTGGAGATCAAAATATAAGCATTTCTTAATAAATTTTGTCATAAGCTTACAATTCTTTTTTAAATCAATCATTATTTTAATTGACTACAAATAAAAAAATTATAAAATTTGTGATCAAAATCGAAAAAATGTTTAATTAAGAAAATATTGAATTAATCCCCAATTAATTTGGTGATTGGTATAACGATTTTCACCATTGGAGGAGTTTAAATCCAGGCGAGGATCCACGGGGGGGGGGGGAAGGAAATTTTACCTCCCAAAACGAATTCGAAAGAAAAAAAGAAAAGAAAGAGAAGAAAAGAAAAGAAGAGAAGAGGGGAAAAAGGAAAGTGAAAAGGAAATAATCTGAAAAAGAAATTCTATGAAAAATGTCCAAGGATCTGAAAAAATTTCTATGAAAAATGTTAAAGAATCTTAAAATTTTTTTAGAGGAAAAATGTCGCGGAATGTTAAAATTTTTCAATATGAAAAAAATTAGAGAATTTTTTTAGAGAACTAATTTTTCTATAGGAAAATCCTTAAAAGTTTTCTATAGGAAAAATCTGGGAATTTTTCTATAGGAGAAATTTTCTTCATAGAAATTCTTCTATGTAAAATGTCTAAGAATCCTAAAATGTTTCTGAATGTTAGAATTTTTCTATGCACGCAGAGAAAAAATATGGTTGCGACATGATCACGGCAACTATACTATGATCTGTAAACCCAGTTATGATTGCAGCAATCAATTTATTGTTATTAAAATTGTATTTAAATATTTATATGGTTGTTTTAGACATTAAATAGTCGCTTCAATCATGATAAAATAATTGTTACATCCAAAAGTACAATATGGTTGTTCTAACAATGTTATAGTTAATTATATTCTCGACTCACCAAAAATTTGAACATAATATGATTATAACAATCATTAGATAATCACAACTTAATGAGAATTGATTTTGCAAACATTGTCAGGTTTATTCATCAGTTTAGTGTTTTGCCAGCAAGCAGTTAGTCGCAAAGACGTCACTTACAATTTGTTATTTAAAAAATTTAAGGCAATTTGAGTAAAAAAATTGGATAAACGCAGAAGGAAATGAAATACAAAAATCTACTTTATATAATTTATTTATTGTGCGGTTCTAAAATAACTTTCCATTTTAAATAAAAACTTCATATCGAAAATATTAAAGTGTTTTTTGTGCATTTTTTTCTTACTGAATGTGTTATAATTGCTGACAATAATTTTAATTTTGTAACAAATATGTTATGATTGCAGCAAATATGTTATGATTTTGTCAATAACTTAATGGTTTATTCAATCATTTAATGTTAGCTGACAAAAATGTTATCGTTGATGAATTTTTTTAGAAAAATGCCATAAGTTTATTGCAAGTCATTGATATAAAACGCGGGTTGCCACTAAATTGAACCAAAATTAATAAAAATGGTTTCATATTTATAAAAACAATATTCAAAAACAAAAAATAAATTATTTGTGTGAACTTTATAAAAAAAGTAATGAAGAATTTCTATAAATGAGTGGTATTAAAGCATAATATATTTTCTCAATTAAAAAGAAAATATATATTAACCTGGAATCATATTATAACAGTTATATAACATTTAGGCCATTATTGCCACAATCATATAATGATTAACATTCCTTGTTGCCGTCAATAATATTAACATTATTGTTACAATCATATTCCCAATCATAATATGACGCTCTTAAATCATGATCACCGCAACCATGTTTTTTTCTGCGTGTGTGATAAAAGTCTCAAAAAATGAAAACTTTTCCTTATAAAAAATACAAGAATTTTTCTAGACGAAATATTTGGGAATTTTTCTAGACGAATTTTTTTTTTAATTTTTCTAAATGAATAATTTGGAAATTTATAGAAAAAAGTTGAGAAGTTTTCTTAAAACTTTTTTAGGAGGAAAAATCTTGTAATTTTGACAATTTTTATTATATTTGACAGTTTTTTTTAAAGGAAAAATCTGCGAATTTTCTATATTGAAAGAAAAGAGGAAATGAGTGAGCATTTTTTCTATAAATTTCACGAATCTCAAAAGATTTCTTTAGAAAAATTGTTTTTAAATCTTAAATTTTTTATAAAAAAAAAAAATGAAATTAAAATAAAATTTTTTCTATAGGAAAAATAAGAAAATTTGAGAATTTTTTTTTACAAAAAACGCAATAGAATCCTAACCCAGCAAAACTTAGATTACCAAATAAGGTATAAAATAAGGTATAGGATCTCTTATTTTATACATTGCAGCATTGATGATTTTAACAGGCGATGAGACTCAAAGTAATGCATCCACATTATCACAAAGAATACCAGTAAGGTATAAAATAAGTCATAAATTTATAACGAAGAATACGAGTAAGGTGTAAAATATATGATATTTTATAGGTTACGAGAAATGAAATAATATAGCATACCAGAAGATAATATATAAGGTGTCACGAGTAGTGAAAAAGTAATTTTGTATTAAATTTACTCACGTGATTGTAAGTGAGTGTAAGTAGATAAAATATTCTCGTGAGTGTGTCGTTAGAAATTTCCTGTCGTGAGCCCATCTCTAGTTTAAACTTATGCATTTTTTTATAAAATAATTATTTTTTATGTTATTGTAATGCATTATGCATCCAATTATAAATAATACATTATTTCAAACTTTCAAATAATACATAATGTAACCAAATATAAGTCATCCATGATTTAATGTTTAGAAATAATAAATATGAAATACATTTTTTCCAATAATCATGCATTACGTAGCAAATTATTAGTAATGCATTATTTTTCACTTGAAAATAATACGTTGTGGAACAAATGTTTGGTAAGACATCATAAAATAATGCTACAAATAAGTTATATACATTACCTGGTAATGTGTTATATATTCACTACCTATTACCAAAGTTTTGCTGGGAAACTTTTTCTATAGGAAAAATTATACAGAATCTGGGACTTCTATAGGAAAAATGTCTAGGAATCTAAGTATTTTTCCTTAGGAAAAATGTCTCAGAATCTGAGATTATTTTTATTAGAAAGATATCTCAGAATCTAAGACTTTTTAATAGGAAAAGCTGAGATCGTTTTTATAGGAAAAAAGTCCTAGAATCGTAGAAAAAATTTTCAATTTTTTCGATAGGAAAAACATCTCAGAATTTTTGAGTTTTAATATTAAAAAAATATTCTAAAATCTATGACTTTTTCGAAAGGAAAAATAGTTCAGGATTCAAGTCTTTCTCTATAAAAATTGCCTTAGACTCTGAGAATTTTAGAAAAAATATTCTGAGAATTTTAGAAAAAATATCACAGAATCTAAAAAAAGGTCTTAGATTCCGTATTTTTTTTTGAAAAATGTCTCAGGTTCTAAGTAAGATTTTTTTGTAGGAACAATTTAGGAGACTCAGAGACTTTTTCTATGGGTAAAATGACTCAGAAACTAAAATATTTTTTTAGAAAAAATTTTTTTAGACTCTCTTATGAAAATATTTCGCAGAAAATGCTTAACTATCTAAGACTTTTTCTAGGGAAAAGTTTCTCAGAAAATTAAACTGTTTTAACAGAAAAATGTCTCAGAATCTAGAAAATTGCCTCCAAAAAATTTAAAAAGCATTAAAGTCCTCAATTTTTCTTATCTCAGGTACTTTCTAAGTAATATTTTTTCAAACCCTTAAAAATTTTGGTGTAGAAAGATCGTTTCGGTATCTTTAACCTTTTCTGTAGAAAAATAGAATAGAATTTTTTTTTTAATAGTTTGGAACCTAAGATGTTTTTAATGGGAAAAAATCACTAAATCTAAGAATTTTTCTTTACGAACATTTCTTCTAAATATAGAAATTTTAGGAATTTTTCTTTACGAACATTTTTTCTAAATATAGAAATTTTTGGTGTGAGAATTGCATAAGTATCTGAGAATTTTCTATATGAAATCAGAATTTAATTTAATTTTTGTATAAATTCTGATTAATTTTTATTCAGAAATATAAAACGTTACGTTCGACCTACTAAAAATATTATATTTTTAGTAGGTTTATTCTAGCTCGAAGTCATTATTTTCTTTACTTATTTAGTACTTGGACTTAAAAAACACAAACCCAAACAGTGTTGGATGACTGATCACATATTGGATCTTATGGCAGAAAGACAAACGTTTAAAAATAAAAATCATGCAGAATATCAACGTCTTAATAGAATTATAAAATATAAATGCCATCAAGCTAAAAATGAATGGTTACTTCTTCAATGCGAAGAGATCGAACAACTACAAAGGAAACACGATGATTTTAACCTTCATAGAAAAATAAAAGACCTTTGCGGAGCCCAAAGAAAAAAAATACCATCCAATTTAACGGACAGCAACAGCAGAATCCTAACGGATAGAAACGAAAGGAAGAGTGAATGGGAGACATATATAAAAAGCCTATTCGATGATTGCAATAGAGGTCCTGACATCATACACCAAGAAAATTTAAGCGGTCCAATCATAACAAAGGATGAGGTGAGACATGCTATTAAAAGGTCAAAAAACAAAAAAGCTCCAGGTCCTGATGATTTACCAACAGAAATAATAAAACTTATAGATGATGATAATCTCAGTCTTCTCGTAAAAATATTCAATGAAGTTTATAATACTGGTGTATACCCAACCATCTGGTTACAATCGACTTTTATAACAGTCCCAAAGAAGAACAATCCCAAGGCGTGTAACGATTACAGATTAATCAGTCTCATGAGCCACGCTCTTAAAATTTTTCTAAAAGTAATCCACAACCGTATCTACAATAAATGCGAGGCACATATGGGTAGAACTCAGTTTGGTTTTAAAGCAGGAACTGGTACTCGTGAAGCATTATTTTGCGTTCAAACCCTTGTACAGAATTGCATGGATGTACGTAAAGATGTCTTTCTGTGTTTCGTAGACTACGAAAAAGCATTTGATAAAGTAAAACACGAAAAACTAATGGAAGTACTGCAAAAATTGGATATAGATGGCAAGGATATTCAATGCATTCAAAACTTATATTGGAATCAAAAAGCTCATGTCAGAAATAACGATGGCTACACGAATGACATTGATAGAAGTGGAGTACGGCAAGGTTGTATCCTTTCGCCACTAATTTTTAATTTGTATACGGAGGCTCTATTTAATGAAGCTTTAGAAGACGTGGAAAAGGGTATAAAAGTTAATGGCGAGTTTATAAATAACATACGATACGCAGACGATACAACTTTGATATCAGACAATCTTCCGGATTTACAAATACTTCTTAACAATATTCAGAAAAGCAGCGATTTATATGGTCTTAACATAAACATAAGCAAAACCAAAATAATGATTATAAGTCGTAATAAAGTTCCATATATTAATGCGCAACTTGTAATAAATAACAACCCAATAGAACGTGTGACTAGTTTCAAATATTTGGGTGCTTGGCTTACAGAAGATTGGACAGCAGACAAAGAAATAAAGTGTCGGATTGAAATGGCCCGAGCATCTTTTATAAAGTACTAGCTAACTCGCCCGGTACTTCGTTACCGGTTAGCTGTAAAAAAAACAACTTTATTACTTTAAATTCTTATTAATTTTTAATTAAACATAAAAATTGTTAGTTTCGACCTTTAAAATATTATATTTTGAGTAGATTTAAAGTTGCAAAAAATTTTATTTTGGCGAAACGATCCCATAGTTCAAACTTTCAGTTTCAAGGAACATTAGTGCATAAGGAACAATATGTACCAAATTGAAGCGAAAATTCAAAAAATTATTTTCCCAGAATGTAATTTCCGCTAGTGGATCGTAAAGTACCAATTTTAAGTATCTCTACATTCTCCCTTTTTCTCAATTAGAAGCAGAATTTTCATAAAAGTACTTAATTTGGAATGTTATTTCCGCGAAAGGATCGTACAGTCCAAATTTCAAGTATTTAGGACCATTAATTCAGCAGATACAAAATTGCCCTACTTTCCTCATTTTCCCCCTTAGAAGCAGAATTTACTAAAAAAGCGCTTCTTCCAGAATGTTATTTCCGCTAGAGGATCGTACAGTCCAAGCTTCAAGTATCTAGAACCATTAGTTCAGCAGATACAAAACAGTTCAAAATTCAAGTATCTAGGACCATTAGTTCAGCAGATACAAAATTGCCCAACTTTCCCCCCTTTTCCACCTATAAAACAAAATTTTCAAAAAAGTTGTTTTTTCCGCGAGAGGATCGTACACTCCAAATTTCAAGTATCTAGGACCGTTAGTTCATCTGATACAAAATTGCCATAATTTCCCCCTTTTTCCCCGTAGAAGCGAAATTTTCAAAAAAGTACTTCCATTAGAATGTTGTTTCCGCAAGAGGACTCAAATTTCAAATTTGCCCTAGTTTCCCTCTTTTTTCCCCCCATAGAAGCAGATGTTATTTCCGCGAGAGGATCGTACAGTCCAAACTTCAATATCTAGGACCATTAGTTCAGCAGATACAAAATTGCCCTTCTTTCCCCCTTTAAAAAGTAATTTTCAAAAAAGTACTTCTTTCAATATGTTATTCCGCGAGATGATCCTATATTGCAAATGTCATGTTTTTAAGACCATTAGTTTAAAATTTACCAAATAGCCCTATTTTGCCCCTCTTGGCCCTCCTTAAAACCAAAATTTTCAAAGAGTGTATTTTTCAAAAAATTATTTCCGCGAGAGTATCAAAACTTAAAGTTTTAGGTCAGAAGATACAAAATTGCCCTATTTTCCCCCTTCTACTTTTTCAAGATGTTTTTTTTGCGAGATGATCTTAAGAGTTCAAATTTCAAGTTTCTGGAACCATTTGTTTAAAAGATAAATAATGTACCGATTTTCCCTATTTCCCCCCTTTCCCACCGTGGAGGAGGAATTTTTCAAACAATATTTTTTCGGAATGTTGTTTCCGGGAGAGGATCCTAAAGACCAAACTTCACGTTTCTGGGACCATTTGTTCAGAAGATAAAAAATTCACCGATTTTCCCACCCTTGGAGTGGAGGCGGAATTTTCAAAAAATTTTGTTTTCCGCATGTTAATTTTGCGAGAGGATCCTAGAGTCCAAATTTCAAGTTTCTGGGACCATTTGTCCAGAAGATAAAAAATGTACCAATTTGCTCTATTTTCCCCACCTTGGAGGCGGAATTTTCCAAAAAATATATTTTTAGTTTTTTTTTCGCGAGAGGATTATAGAGTCCAAATTTCAAGTTTCTAAAACTATTAGTTCAAAAGATACAAAATCCCCCAAAGAGCCCTACTTTCCCCTTTTTCCCCCTTAGAAGTGGAATTTTTAAAAAAAATCTTTAAGTATGTTATTTTTGCGAAAGGATCGTTCAGTTCAAATTTCAAGAATCTAGGACCATTAGTTCAGCAGATTCAAAATTGCCCTTCTTTCCCCATTTTTCCCCCAGAATTTTGAAAGGTA
This sequence comes from Pegoplata infirma, assembly GCA_963921195.1. Taxonomy (NCBI): domain Eukaryota; kingdom Metazoa; phylum Arthropoda; class Insecta; order Diptera; family Anthomyiidae; genus Pegoplata; species Pegoplata infirma. The sequence goes on from OY992540.1 coordinate 183,242,494, forward strand.
CTTTCTTAAGAATGTTATTTCCGCGAGAGGATCGTTCAGCCAAATTTCAAGTATCTAGAACCATTCGTTCAGCAGATACAAAATTGCCCTACCTTCCCCGTTTTCCCCCTTGAAATCGGAATTTTCAAAAAAAGTACTTCTTTCAGAATGTTAATTCCAAGAGAGAGGATCGTGCAGTCTAAATTTCAAGTATCTAGGACCATTAGTTCAGCAGATACCAAATTGCCCTACTTTCCGCCTTTTCTCCCTTAGAAGCGGAACTTTCCACAATAAGTACTTTTTTCTCAAGAGGATCGTACAGTTAAAATTTTATGTATCTAGGATCATTAGTTCAGCAGAAACAGAATTGCACTACTTTCCACCTTTTCCCCCTTTAGAAGGAGAACTTTCAAAAAAGTACTTCTTCAAGAATGTTCTTTCCGCGAAAAGATCGTACATTCCAAACTTGAAGTATGTAGGACTATTAGTTAAGCATATTCAAAATTGCCCTACTTTTTCCCTTTTCCCCCCGTAGAAGCAGTATAAAAAAAAGTACTTCTTTTAGAATGTTATATCCGCAAGAGGATCGTACAGTTAAATTTTAAGTGTCGAGGACCATTAGTTCAGCAGATACAAAATTGCCCTACATTCCCCTTTTTCCCCCCTTAAAAGTAGAGTTTTCAAAAAAGTACTTCCTTGAGAATGTTATTTCCGCGAGAGGATCGTACAGTCCGAATTTCAAGTATATAGGACCATTATTTCAGCAGATACAAAATTGCCCTACTTTTCCCCTTTTTCACACTCAAAATCGGAATATTTAAAAAAGTACTTCTTTCAGAATGTTATTTTCGCGAAAAGATCGTACAGTCCAAATTTCAAGTCTCCCGGACCATTAGTTCAGCAGATACAAAATTGCTATATTTTCCCCTCTTTTTACCCTTAAAAGAGGAATTTTTAAAAAAGTACTCCTTTCCGAATGTTATTTCCGCGGGAGGATCGTACAGTCTAATTTTCAAGTATCTAGGATATTTTTTATTTAGCATATACAAAATTGCACTATTTTCAAAAAAGTACTTCGTTTAGAATGTTATTGCCGCGATATAATCCCATATTCCAAATGTCATGTTTCTAAGACCATTAATTTAAAGTTTAGCAAATTGCTCTATTTTGGGCCTCCTTAAAACCCCTTTTGGGCCTCCTTAAAACCAAAATTCTCAAAAAAATATATTTTTCAAAAAATAATTTCCGCGAGAGCATCCAGATTCAAAATTTGTAAGTTTGTTTAGAAGATACAAAATTGCCCTATTAAACCCCTTCTACCCACCACCCCCACCCTTATAAAAGGATTTTTTCAAAATATTACTTTTTACAAAATGTTTTTTTCCGCGAGAGTAGAGTTAAAATTTCAAGTTTTTGGGACCATTCGTTTAGCAGATATGAAATTGCCCTTCCCCCCCCTTAATAAACCATTTTCCCCCCCTTTAAAACCGAATTTTCAAAAATGTACTTCTTTTAGAATGTTATTTTCGGGATAGGATTGTACAGTTCAAATTTTAAGTATCTAGGACCATTAGTTCAGCAGATACAAAATTGCCCTACTTTTCCCCTTTTTCCCCGTAGAAGCATAATTTTTAAAAAAGTTTTTCTTTAACAATGTTATTTCCGCGAGAGGATCGTACAGTTGAAATTTTAAGTATCTAGGACCATGAGTTCAGCAGATTCAAAATTACCCCACTCACCCCCTTTTTCCCCGGAATTTTCAAAAAGTACTTCCTTTAGAATATTATTTCCGCGAGAGGATTGTACAGTTCAAATTTCAAGTATCTAGGACCATTAGTTCAGCAGATACAAAATTGCTCTACTTTCCCCCTTTTTCCCCGTAGAAGCGGGTTTTTTGAAAAGTTCTTTTTTAGGAATGTTATTTTCGCGAAAGGATCGTACAGTTTAAATTTCAAGTATTAAGGACCATTAGTTCAGCAGATTCAAAATTGCCCTACTTTCCCGATTTCCCCCCAGAATTTTGAAAAAGTACTTCCTTTAGAATGTTATTTCCGCAAGAGGTTCGTTCACTCCAAATTTCAAGTATCTAGGACCATATTTTCTGCAGATACAAAATTGCCCTACCTTCCTCTTTTTCCCCCTTTAAAGCGGAATTTTCAAAAAAGTACTTTTTTCAGAATGTTATTTCCGCGAGAGGATCGTGCAGTCCACGCGAGAGGATCGTGCAGTCCTATTTGTTTATCAGATACAAACCGGAATTTTCAAAAAGTACTTCTTTCAGAAAGTTATTTCCGCGAGAGGATCGTACAGCCCAAATTTCAAGGATCTACGACCATTAGTTCAGCAGACACAAAATTACCCTACTTTCCTTTTCCCCCTTAGAAGCGAAATTTTCAAAATATAATTTTCTTCACAATGTTATTTCCGCGAAGGATCCCATAGTCAAAATTTTTAAGTTTCTGGGAAAATTAGTTCAGAACATACAAAGTGTACCAAATTGTCCTATTATCCCCCTTTTTACCACCCTAGAAGCGGAATTGAAAAAAAACTTTGTTTCGAAATGAAAAAAAACTTTGTTTCGGAAACGAGAGGATCTTATAGTCCAAACTTTAAATTTCTAGGACCATTAGGTCAGAGAAAAGAAAATGTACCAAATTGCCCAATTTTCCCCATTTTCCCCTTCTTAGAAGTGCCTTTTTAAAAAAGTACTTTCTTCAGAATATTATTTCCGCGAGAGTATCCTATAGTCCAAATTTCAGGTTTCTGGGACCTTAGAAACGGAATTTTCAAAATATTACTTTTTCCAAAATGTTATTTCCGCGAGAGGGTCCTAGACATCAAATTTCAAGTTTCTGGGACCATTTGTTTAGAATATAAAAAATGTACCAATTTGCCCTATTTTCCCCCCCTTGGAGGCGGAATTTTCCAAAAATATTTTTTTCGAAATTTTATTTCCGCGAGAGGATCCTAGAGTTCAAATTTGAAGTTTCTAGGACTATTAGTTTAAAAGATACAAAATCCCCCAAAGGGCCCTATTTTCCCCCTTTTGCCCCCCTTAGAATTGGAATTTCCAAAAATCCCTTCTTAGTGGGTGGTTTTGTCGGGAGCCGAACCTACATTCCAAATTTCATGTCTCTAGCTTCAGCGGTTTGGGCTGGGCGATGATTATTGCCAATCAGTCCGTCATTCAGTCAGTCAGTCAGTCACCACACTCTTTTATATATATAGATAAAAAATTGTTATGTAGCCGCCAAATAAACATACAACTTCGCCTCCGGATGGTAAAAAGCATATGGTCAATTTTGTTATATTCCATGGAGTCATGGACTCTTAAAACCACACACATGAATAAGCTTGAAAGTTTTGAAATGTGGATATATTGTCGACTTCTTCGAGTTTCATGGACAGATTTCGTATCCAATGCTGAAATACTAAGACGACTAAATACTGAACGTCATCTTCTCCATACCATCAAAATCCGTAAAACCACATATTTTGGCCACATCATCAGAGGGGAAAAATATCAACTACTTGTTCTTATACTAAAGGGAAAAATCGAAGGCAGGCGTGGTATTGGCAGAAAACAGATGTCATGGTTACGCAACATCAGATCATGGACTGGTATCCGATCAATTGGAGAACTAGTCAGACTGGCATCAGACAGAGAACAGTTTGCTAATTTAATATATAATATTATTTAATTAAATTTAATTGTGATTCGCTTTCATCCTATGAAGGATATGCAATAAAGAGAGAGAGAGAGAGAGATTTAGACTTTGATATTCTCATAGAATATTTTTTTGAAAATTATTCCATGAGAATATCATAGCTTTAATAAGTAGATGAAATAATGACCTCGAGCTAGAAAAAACCTACTGAAAATATTTTTGTATAAATTTTAAAAGCTTTGCTGTATCCAAATATAATACCGTCTAAGAATCAAAAATTTTCCCATTAATCAAATTACTCAGAAACTTCCACAAACGTTTAAGTTTTTTTATTGTAGGTCTAAATTTTTAAAATTTGAAAGTGTTTTTAAAAAACTTTAACCAATGATTCAAATTCGACCTGAAGTTCTCTGTAAAAAAATTTTTTTTTGAGCAAAAGTCAAGGTTTCAGTTTTTGACTTTTTGCCAATCGTCCTCTATAAAACTGACCCATTGTGCATTGTTTGTTTGTTGTCTAAATCAACAAATTGTCGAATTATGTGTATGTATTTGGGTACAATTTACTTAGACCAATTATAATCATAATGTAGTAGAACATAATTATATACTTATATACATAAGTACATAGACAGTAAACTTTGAAATTGGTTTTTTTTTCTTTCTATCATTAGGGGTTTTTTTTTGGCTTTCGGCCATAATATGTTTAACCAGAAAAATAGTTTAAAGTTTCACATTCTTACAGACTTGACTACAACTGGTCTACTTAAGTTTACATAGACTCCAATGAAAATAATAATTTTATTTAATGTGCATCACAAATTATTTTCTTAATGATTTTCAAAATATTATAAGCAATTAGTCAAATTTTGAATGATGATTGCTCTTTGCCACTTACAGATGTAATTTAGTAAAAGATCAATCGAAGTTGTAATATTTTAATCATCATTTGAAGACTTCAATTGACATTTTAATATTAATTCAAATTCAAAAATATTAATTAAAATTTAAGCAAGTGCGAGTGTTAAATTTAGTTTTGCCGAACCTTTTCTACCCTACAAAGAGTTGAAAACCTAAAAAAACCTAAAAAATTATTAAGTTTTATTTTTTTAATTGGGGGGTATAATATATTAATATTTTATAAATATAAAATATTTATTTGATTTTTATTTATTATATTTCCAATAGCATTAGTTTGATTTAGAATTTCTTTAGCAGAAAATTTGACAGTATCGATTTTTTGGTCGACAGAGGGCACCTTCCCCTCGGTGATAAATGTTTTCCAAATTATTTATTATCATTGTTCCACTAACGTAATATAATTTTATTACATGTAATTTTAATTATTATTTTATGGGAACAAAAGGATGGGCCGAAAAAATTTCAGTTTTTAATCCCCAGGGCCCTGGGTTCAAATGCAATATAAACTTTTAAACTCTTCTGACATAAAAAATATTCACTTGCTTAACAAAATAATAAAAAAAATATAAAATGGCGTTTTTCAAAAGTCTGTTCACTTCTTTAACGAGAAACGTTTTTTCTCCTGGTCCGATTTTGCCCATTTACGAACCATAACACATATTTGTGCCAAACTTTAGATGTCTAGCATTGTCCACAGACAGAAATCGTTGGATGCCTTAAAGTTTATCACTGAATTAATATGTTTCGATGAGTTTTAAACGCAATTACAAAGTGAGTATACCACCATTTTGTAATTAGAGGGGATAAAAATAATAATTGAAATTCAATATATATATATAATATATCTTCTGAAATTCGCAAAAGATCTTTTGGAATTCGAGACAAGTATGATAAACAAGTAAGAAAGCTATTTTTCAATCCTTTACAATTCAATAAACTCAAAAAATACTCTGAGTTGAGTTGAAGGTGGGTTGTAAAAGCCTTGAAGAAAGCTAGGCGAGTCCATGGCGCTCAGACTTAAAATAGTCCATGTACCATACCCTAGAAGGAAAGATTTGTAAAGGATGAGAGAAATTTTAAAGAGAGAGAAATTCTCAGTTGCTTTCATAAACCTGAGAAAGTCAGACAAGGGAAGTGCATGGACCATGTCCATTGACAAAATATCAGAGCCAATTATCCGTAGTCTTGCTCTTGAGAACTTTGGGCAACAACATATGTAGTGTTCTGTTGTGTCCTCATCCTTAATACAAGCTGCACAAAGAGGGTCTGATAAGACACCCAATCTCGTCATATACGAGCACAGGCATTGTGTCCCGTAATTAGGCCAGTAAGTTTGCAAAAGTCTTTTCTACTCAGACTGAGTAAATAGTTTGCCACTTTCTTGTCTGGCCTTATCACAAAACATTTAGTATTCTTACATCTCACCTTAAAGCCTATGCCAATCTGAGGCTTTCGTCATCCAAATACCAACCAGATCCAGAACCAACTAAGGTACTAGAACCGTCCGTATAGAAGGTATCAGAGTAATTTCTGAGAAGTTTATTTGGATCGCACCAGTCTTCCCTTCTCGGAAATTTAACGCTGAAATTCTTACCAAACTCTGTGCAAGGCGTCATACTGTCTAAGGGCATGACAATCATCGGACAAAGTTCCGAAAGCCCACTAAACAGTTCACCACGTCCTGCATTGTAGTCTCCATGCCATGATCCATTTTTACGGAGTCTGCACAGAGATTTCATGGCTACCCCTTGGATATGTAGATCCAAGGGAAACATAACCAACATGGCGTTAAGAGCTGCACCTGGTGTAGTGCTTACAGCGCCTGTAATCCCCAAGCAGCTCTTTGTAGTCCGTCCAGAAGAGCCCGTGTAGATTTAACTACCGTTCTCGGCCACCAGACCACCGCCGCACAGTGGTCAATTTCGCGAGATAGCGGTCAAAACTCTATAACTTTTGACCGGATTGGTATTTTTTTACGCAATTTGTTTTGTTTAATAGGAGGGACTTTAAGCTTCAATTTGCGTGTTCAAACGTAAAAATCGACTAATAGGAACGTAAGTAATGTGGAGTTAAATATGCATTTTAATTTTTTGTTGAGTTTCTATGTAAAAGTTGAATATTTTGACATTTTAAATAGGTATTTTTTTATAATTTCTTATTTTCTTTAATCGTATTTTACAACCAATACTTATTTATTATTCCTAAACTTAGTTTTGGTCAGAAAATGCCAACATTTGGCCCCTGACATTTATTTAGTCTCAATATTCACAGGGGCCAAAGGTTGGTTTTTTTTGGAAGAAAGCTAATTCTTTTGAGGATTAAACTGAAAAATAACACTGAAATTCCCAACAATATCAATACCATTTGGATATATTATATACAGGACACAACATCGATAAAATTTTAAGTAAACTTTTACTATTGATTTAAAGTGCACATATATTTTATTTAAATGTATTAATAAAAATTTATACTAAAATTAGAAACAAATTATAATCTTTAAGCTAGTATTAATTAAACAATATTAGTAAAAATTTCTTCCAAATAGCTTTGATTTTCATTTTGCAGCAGTTGTTTAGCTTCTTCATCTAACTCTAATGAGGTTGATTTCCATTTTTGTCGAATACTGGACACATATGGTACTGATGTGCACAACAAAATATTAATAAGATCTTCATTAGTACAATATCTGGAAATTTTTCTTGTATTGTGCTGGCGAAAGAATCTGTAGTCTTTGTTCCTTTTTTTTTGCGCTTCTTCTGAGAGATCTCCAATTGGAAGCATATTGTGCTGAATTATTTGTTCCCCATGGAACAAAATTTTGTGAACTGTGGTTGGCATATGTCTCCAAGAATATTTTTGGTTATAAAGGGTTGCTATCTCATTAGCATACTGACGAAATTTTTTTGTGTCTATCTTTTTGCTACATGCTATAACTTCTAATATGATTTGGAATCGTCGTATTAAATCATAATCTACTCCAGTTATAGAAGCTGCAGTTTCTGGATCGGAAAAAAATCTCCTTGCTGTGTTTCCATCATTAGAATTTCCTTCTCCTTGCTTTGGCTGGTCAATTTTAAGGCCTATCTCACGGTATTTTTCTTGAATATCTTTTTTTTTTGCTTTCTTTTTTCCAAATTTTCTTTGTTGTTTCTCACTGTTTCGCCTAACGGGCCAAATTCCAAGTCGTATCCCAATTTAAGAATATGCTCCATAAAACGAATTCTAGCATGAAGAGGTGACATTCCAAATTCATATGCTTCCTTAAAACTATCGTCTTGTGTTGGTGGTTGGCTCAATTTTTGGCATATGGTGCAGCTTGACGAAGACTTTGTTTCGGTTAAAGCTTGTGCAACTTTTGCATCGATCATTGTAAGTGACATTTTAAAGTTAACTTCGATGCATTGGTCATTAAATTTAAATATCACTGGTTGAAGTTCTTTAATTTCATCTCTTATTTTGCCAACTTCTTCAGTTATGATATCTTTAGTTTCTTTTTTGTAAGCAAACTTTATTGGTCTACAAAATTTTGTTGACGAGGGAATTTCATTCTTCCATACATCTATCTCTGCAGCTCTACTAGTTGACGGCTCTGAACACGCAGAAAAAAACATGGTTGCGGTGATCATGATTTAAGAGCGTCATATTATGATTGGGAATATGATTGTAACAATAATGTTAATATTATTGACGGCAACAAGGAATGTTAATCATTATATGATTGTGGCAATAATGGCCTAAATGTTATATAACTGTTATAATATGATTCCAGGTTAATATATATTTTCTTTTTAATTGAGAAAATATATTATGCTTTAATACCACTCATTTATAGAAATTCTTCATTACTTTTTTTATAAAGTTCACACAAATAATTTATTTTTTGTTTTTGAATATTGTTTTTATAAATATGAAACCATTTTTATTAATTTTGGTTCAATTTAGTGGCAACCCGCGTTTTATATCAATGACTTGCAATAAACTTATGGCATTTTTCTAAAAAAATTCATCAACGATAACATTTTTGTCAGCTAACATTAAATGATTGAATAAACCATTAAGTTATTGACAAAATCATAACATATTTGCTGCAATCATAACATATTTGTTACAAAATTAAAATTATTGTCAGCAATTATAACACATTCAGTAAGAAAAAAATGCACAAAAAACACTTTAATATTTTCGATATGAAGTTTTTATTTAAAATGGAAAGTTATTTTAGAACCGCACAATAAATAAATTATATAAAGTAGATTTTTGTATTTCATTTCCTTCTGCGTTTATCCAATTTTTTTACTCAAATTGCCTTAAATTTTTTAAATAACAAATTGTAAGTGACGTCTTTGCGACTAACTGCTTGCTGGCAAAACACTAAACTGATGAATAAACCTGACAATGTTTGCAAAATCAATTCTCATTAAGTTGTGATTATCTAATGATTGTTATAATCATATTATGTTCAAATTTTTGGTGAGTCGAGAATATAATTAACTATAACATTGTTAGAACAACCATATTGTACTTTTGGATGTAACAATTATTTTATCATGATTGAAGCGACTATTTAATGTCTAAAACAACCATATAAATATTTAAATACAATTTTAATAACAATAAATTGATTGCTGCAATCATAACTGGGTTTACAGATCATAGTATAGTTGCCGTGATCATGTCGCAACCATATTTTTTCTCTGCGTGAACCAATATAAGTTTTTGTTAAACGTAATGGAACGAAAGAAATCATGAATAAATTGGCATCTGATGAATTTTCCGCATTACATTGTTTGTATTGTTTCTGGCCAGAGGACCCATCACATCCCCATTTAGAAATTAAAGTCATGCTGCAGTTTTTAAACTTCTTTAAATAGTCAGCATCAAATGTCTTTAATAATCGTTCTGCAGTGTGTTCAAGAAGATCCTGCAATTTTATTTCTGCTGAACTTGAAGTTACACTAATAGCAGTTGGTCAAGGTAAGCAATCTTTTTTGGCAGAAACTATATCTCGATATGATGGAAAAATTCCACAATTTTTTTCATTGGTTCGCTTCCGCAATTCTGTATATTGGTTTTTAGTCATTTTCAAATCCAAAAATAGTTCAAATGCTTCTTCTGGAGTAAATTTATTTTCTTCAGTTGGTGTCGGCATACTTTCTAAAATCCTTTTCCAGTTTCCGAGGTAGTTACTGATGGCTTTTTAAAAATAAGTTTATTTCTTAACAATTTCTTGTTTCTGGAACATTGATTGTATCGTTTTCTTAATGTATTAAAAAAGTTTTTTATTTTTATGTTATGAAATTTAATTTCTTGTTTGTCGCATATTTTAAAGAATGGATTATTCATTATATGTAAAATAATGTCGTTTTCATCTTTCCGTTCAAAATATATATCAGATAGAACACTATAACTGAATTTAGCCGTTGTTTAAACAATAATGAAAAGAAAAAATTAATGCATGGATTAATATACTATTGCTCGAAGTTTCAACATGATCTTTTTTACCTCTTTGAAACATAATATAACAGGTACTTGGTTTTACCAGTTATTTCCATTGGTTTTAAATTTATTTGCAATTTTCAGGTATTTAAGTTATGTAATATTAGACGGCAATAAAATCATTTTTTACCTTTTCCAAATGAATTGCCAGATACCATATAATTTGAGAGTTCTATTGTCATTTTTGTCAAAATTTTGATACACCCTTCTATGTGGACTAGGTCCAAATATGGGCCAACTTCTCCTAATTTCAACAGAATTATTTTTTGGGTCAATAAGAACTCTTGTACAAAATTTCATCAAAATATATGCATAATAGCCACTTTCACATACAAATAACTTCTCAAAAAATATGACGTGCATTTGTACCGAATATCTTACCTTGGGTCAGAAAAATTGCTGTAGCTCAAAAAGTGCAGTCCCGATGCATGGACATGTATATATAGGAATGTAAGGGAGAGTTAGGACTTCAAAATAGTAAATTTGTGTTTTGACTCAGTTTGACTCACAGGAGTTGTGCTCTATGAAGAAGGAAATTTCCGAGAAATTTGACCTTTTTTAAAAAAAATATTTAAATTGTTCTGAAAACAGTAGAGCTTCAATTTTTTTACCAGTAATAGGAAATAAGTTAAGTTACAACACAAAATTTATTTCGTCCAAAAATCTTGAAAAACAAAAAAGTTATGATCATTTGACTTTAAAAATTAACTAAAAATATCATAAATTTACTAAATTCTGAAAAAGCCCATTTTGAACCACCCTGTTCTCAGTGAAATAGTTGAAATAGAGTTCTAATTTTTTGGCTCCCGAGGTTTACTACGGTCTACTTTCATATGAGTCTAATAACTTTAAAATCGGAGAACAAAAACCAAAAGGAGTTTTGGCCGCTATCTCAAAATATTGACCACAGTGCGCCGCGTACTTCACAAATGTCTAATGACCGCTAGGTAGATTCCCAAAAGCTTTCCGACACTGCTAGAAAATACCAAAAAATAATGCACACACAGAAACTAATGCACACACATCGTCCGCATATGCCTGTACTTGAACACCCAGAGAATGTATTTCCACCAGAAGCGAGTCGACCACAAAACACAATAGTAGCGGAGAGAGAACACCTCCTTTGGGGCAGCCTCTGTTTACCTCAACCGTGACTTGTGTGCCCCTCTGACTTGCAGTGGTTAACAATCTATTAGAGAGCATAAAGTAGATCCATTTGACAAGAACTGGATCCACACTATGCTCTTCAGCCGAAGACTTCATAGAGTCAAAGGTGGCATTATGAAAGTTACCCTCAATATCCCTAAATACACCCAAAGTGTAGTTTTGTTTATAAAGGCCCTTCTCAATCTTTAAAACAAGATCATGAAATGCCGACTCACAAGATCTACCACTTTGATACGCATGTTGCTGAGTATTTAAGGGGCACTCGACTAATGCTACCGACCTTATGAATTTTTCCACCATTCGTTCAAGACTTTTCAGTAGGAAAGAAGACAAACTGATTGGTCTGAAACTTTTCTGGGAATAAAGACGACTTAGACATCGCACCAAGATGATGGAACATAACCATGGGCCAGACTGGCCAAGAAGATTCTTTCAAGATTCTTCACAAGGATATATCCACCACTCTTTAGCATAATTAAAAATATACCATCGGGACCAGGGGATTTGTAGTTATCGAATGACGAAAAGGCGTACCTAATCGAATCTTCAGTAACTACCCTCGATGCTATATACTAGGACCAACCCGGGGCGACTGAAACAGGTTTTTCAATAATTTCTGTTTTTGATTTTGTCTCCGTCGCTTTGCTGGAAAGTGAGTGGATTATTTTTTTGAGGAGATAATCACCCTAGATGCCGAATCTGATCACCCTTTTCTTTAAATTACCTTTAAATATACCTAAGTAACCTTTCTTATCCATCATTGACTCAACTCCACTTGCCACCATGCATCTCCAAACTGTTATACCTCCACCCCTATATTTTACATTACCACAAAAATTTCTTTATCAAAAACGATGCTAAAAGAGGTTATGGAGCAGGCTTGGTGGAATATAAAATCCGCAGAAACTACAAAATTGGTATAATCAATGCCGAAAAGACTACACTGATAGAAAAACGCTTCATATCACTACCCAGCAAAAACCGTTGATTCCTAGAAGCACGATTATAAGTTAGAAAAAGTTCAGAAGCACATGAGAATGCGACCACATAAGCCATGATTTTTATATGAGATGTCACAAAAAAATGCTCTTGCATTGGAATCCAAAAAGCGTTAAATGAATTGCAATTAGTAAGAGCTTTTTAGATAGCATAGAACACGTTAAAAAATCATGTCTTCTCAGAGTCGGTTCATAATCGATTATTATTTAGCACGAAAGTAATGTTATAAAAGGCCTTCATGTATGCGTATTAATAAGACGTTTTAGGAAGCGCAACATTTATGACTTTTATGAATGCTTTTAAATCAGCATTAAAAATGTTATAAAATCATGGCTTCTCAGAGTCGATTATTATTATGCATTAAATGTATCGTCATTCAAAGCCTTCATATATGCGCATAAATAACCCATTCTAGAAAGCGTAACATTAATGGCTTCTAGCATATGCATTATTCATGCCTTTTTTCATACATTACGGCAAACCCGAAAAATGCGTATTGTCATATAATAAAATACAATTTATTTTTCATTTATAAAATTAATATTTTATTTCTTTCGTTATTATAACATAGAATATAAAAAAATAAATAATAAAACAAAAATTATACATTTATATTAGGGGGTTTTCGTGTCAACTGACACAACTTTTGAAACCGATGTCTTCTGATCGGGATGAAATTTGCACCAAGGTTAGTCCTATTGGATAGTAGTTCAGACACAATTTCTCAACGAGATCGGTCAAGAACTCTCTGAGTTAGAGGGGGTCGAAATTTGACATTTTGGCCAAAGAGGTGTTGATTCTCATCCATGTAACTTCTTACCTATTGCTTTTAGCAAAATGTGTCCCGAAGAGTTTAGATAGCTATTTCTTCAGTCTTTCGAAAAAAAAATATAAAAAAAATAAAAAAAAATTTTTGATTTTTTTTCTTAAAAATCCAAAACTTTTTTGACTTTTTCCTCAAATTGGGCCCTTTTTTTTTTTTTTTTTTTGATTCAAAAGAAAGCTTAGGTGATTTCCTTTAAGAGTTGTGGGGTCGCTTAGTGGGATGCGAGTGGGATATCTATGAAAATTTTTTTTTTTTAACTTTGGAAGACAAAAAATGGTTCTTCAATTTGCACTATTAGGCGTGGGATAGCTAACCATTTTTTGATTTCGATCCGCGATACCCTCTGATTTTTTTAGGTTCGAAAAAGAAAGCACGAGCCAAAAAATGGGGGCGGTGGGGAGGGGCCATATGGCCCCTCATTGGGGTCAAAGTTGGGCGTAAAGAGGTAAAAATCCCCAAAAAGCCCCAAAACTCCCCTAGAAACGCCCCTGGAGGGGTGCAATGTGAGACCGACCTCCAATAATTTTCTGCCCCCAACATTTTTCTTGAATATACCTTACCCCTATTTCCACTTCCTAAGGGGGCTCCCATACAAAATGACATTTTTATAAAATTTGCTCCTACCGCTCTAACTGTCCATAGGGTGCCCCTAAGTGGGGCCTAAAAGGGCCCAATTTGAGGAAAAATTCAAAAAAGTTTTGGATTTTTAAGAAAAAAAATCAAAAATTTTTTTTTTATTTTTTTTATATTTTTTTTTCGAAAGACTGAAGAAATAGCTATCTAAACTCTTCGGGACACATTTTGCTAAAAGCAATAGGTAAGAAGTTACATGGATGAGAATCAACACCTCTTTGGCCAAAATGTCAAATTTCGACCCCCTCTAACTCAGAGAGTTCTTGACCGATCTCGTTGAAAAATTGTGTCTGAACTACTATCCAATAGGACTAACCTTGGTGCAAATTTCATCCCGATCGGAAGATATCGGTTTCAAAAGTTGTGTCAGTTGACACGAAAACCCCCATTAATTAAATACAAAGTAAACACAAACGAGATCACAAAATTATAATTAAGGTTTGTTTATTTTATTTTATAAAATTAGGTTTTATTATATTTTAAATTGAATTCATTTGGCATTTTTTAGTATTTAAGGAACAAAGCAAAGCGATACATTTTTTTAGGCGAAATACTTTAAGATACTTTTTTTTTGGCAACTTTAAAAATTTTTATTGCATTCGAAACCGTTACCACAACAAACTTTTCTTAAAATTTTTAAAAAAATCAAAATATTCTTTTTTAATAAAGGATTACAAGGATTTTAAATTGTTTTTTTTTTTTTTAGTTTGAAATGTCAGTTCAGCTTTTTAAAATTTTCAGAGGAGTGTATTATGGTATTGTCGAAACAAAATTTTTCAAGTTTGATTCCCAAGCAGCGATATTCATACATTTTCGTTTTTTCTTAAACATTTTTTTTTTTAAAAAGAATTAAAATTAAATTCTTAATATAATTATACATTTAATGTTTAATTACATGATTTTGTAACATAATAGCAAAATTATTGAAAAATCGCTATTTTAGCAAAAAAAATTGCTAGTTTTATATATTTTTTAAGTTATTTTCCCCAAAATTTTTGAAATTTATTAATCGAAAATATCAACAAACACTTCCCTGGAATTCTTCGATCAATAAGAAGACATTTATACTTTAGATAACATTATTTTTTAAAATCCTGAAAGTCCATAAAAGAAAGTTTTTTTTTTCAAAATTTTAAGTTATCAATTTGTTTTTCAGAACTTGAAATGCCCTTGATTTTGTCTAAAATATTTGCCAAGAAAGTTTTTTAAACTCTCATATTATATAAAGTATTGCACCCCAAAAAAAATCTTTTTATATATTTTTTTATAACAAACAAAAAAAAATATTTTTTTAGATGTGTGTACTTTTAAAATTTTTTGAGTTATTTTACTTAAAATTTTAATTATTTTAATTAAGAGATTATACAACTTATACTAAAGATACAAATATGTTTTTTTTATCATTAATTGATAAATTCTATTTGAAATTTAAATAACATTTGTACATTAGGGTGAAGCAATTTTTTATGCAAATGATTTTTTTTTTTTAATTTTTTTTTTTTCATGTAAACTGATTTCTTTTAATTGTATTTAAAAAGTTAACTTTTATTAACCCATTTTGGACCAAGATTCAATTTTATTTTTATTTTTTGGAAAAAGGTACTTTTTTAAGGTAATTAGCACCCGCTGATCTCAAAAATCCCGTCAAAAAAAATTTTCAATGTGCCGTTTTCCCAGAAAAGCCAGCATTCCAACTTTTTATGCAATTTTAATATTTGGATTTATTTGCTATTTTATTAATATATTTGATTATTTTCAAAGTAAATAGTTTCAAAATAATTCAAATTATTGGAATTTAATAATAAATAAAATCTAGAAAAATTTTAAATTAGTCAAAAAAATTAAAAGCCGAAAATCGAAATTTTCGTTTTTGCTTGAAACAATTTCTGTGATGATTTGCATTGTATTTAAAGGACATATAAATTGCGGTGGTCAAGCGGGTATATTTTTTTTTAATTCCAGAAGGATGAGACTTAACATTCATAACCACATTTACCCGAAATTCCAGCTCTTTCATCATAAATATTTTTTTTTCTCTACTGTTCGAAAAATCGAACAGAGGATCAAAATGGGTTAAGAATTCACAAAAGTTTTAATACTTTTTTTAATAAAATTATTTATTAAAGCAATCATTTAGTCTTATTTTTCGGTTTGTCTATAATTTATAATACAATGTATTTACATATTAAATAGATGCATATTAAATTTATTAATTTTTGAGATAATTTTTTTTTTTTTTTCAAATCAAAAAATTAAAAGCAAAATAGGAATTCAAATGCTTTATATGTTGTTGTTTTTAATTTATCATTTATCATTAATTATTAAATTAAAATTTTAATTTGATTTATTATTTTTAAATTGTGTTTAATAATAGTGTTTTTAGTATTTTTTTTGTAAGTTTTAGAAAATACTTAAAATAAATATTCATTTAATTGTTTTTAATTTTTTGTTTAATTTAAATATAGTTGTAATAGTTTCTTAAAGAAAACAAGTATGAATTCAAATAGATGTGCATTTTTTTTAATTTAATCATTCATTAATTTGAATTTGATTACTTAAAATTTAAATTCAATTCTTACTTTTATCATTATTATTTGATAAATTTAAATTATTCAGAATTATTCAGATTATTCAGAAATTATCAATTGTATTTCAGAAATTATGAATTATATTTCAGAAATTATGAATTAAATTTCAGAAATTATCAATAGTATTTCAGAAATAATCATTTGAATTCAGAAGTTATCAATTGTATTTCAGAATTTATGAATTGTATTTCAGAAATTATCAATTGTATTTCAGAAATTATCAATTGTATTTCAGAAACTATCAATTGTATTTCAGAAGTTATCAATTGTATTTCATAAATAATCACAATGGATCTCAGAGTCTACGTGTGTTGACGTAAAACGTCAGCAGCCACTTACAACCTATTTCATAAATAATCAGTTGTACTTCAGAACTTATCAATTGTATTTCAGAAATTTCTAATTTGTATTTCAGAAAATATCAATTGTATTTCAGAAATTATCAATTGTATTTCAGAAATAATCAATTGTATTTCAGAATTTATCAATTGTAATTTAGAAACTATCTTTCTATTTTTGTTTTTGTTTCTTTTAAAGTGGGCATCCTTGTAATATTTATTTTTTATTAGTTTAATTCCGCCTTTCATAAATTTGTCATTAGTTAACAATTGTTCTTTGTATACGGCTTCTGTAAATACAAAAAATTAAGTATTAGGCTGGAGCAATTTCTAAAATTAAAATGCAAAAAATCACTTACTATATATCACGTTTAACAATTTTGGATAGTCCAAAAGCTTATCCCGGTTTTGCCTTCCACTCAAGTTAAAACTTAGAACCAGGTCAGGGGCAAAAATTGATGTTATCTTTTTTTTATATCCGTTCTTCCTACAATATTTTTTATAGTGGCAATCTGAAATAAAATTTAGAACATAGTTTTTATTGTAACTTTTCATTGTGAAATAACAAAATATTTTTTTTTAGTGTACTTACTATTGCACCCTGTGTTTCATTTGAGATTTCTCGTTCCATATTTAACATTTCTGCTTTAGTTCTAATAGGAAATTGGTCTAAGTATTTTGTTGAAACCATTCCTTGACTAACATTTGAATTTACGATGGCTTTTACCTCAGATAGTAAATCCACAATTATTTTGTTTTGGTTGCAGACAATTTCTTAAATTAAAAAAATATTTTAAAATATAATTTATTACATAATTTTTATTTTGTATAGTAAGTTCAATCTGTTTTTATACAGATTCTTATTTAATGTACAAAAATGTATATACATTAGGGATATAACCAAAATAGGAACCTATCATAATCGTTTGGTCAATTTTATACTGATAACAAAAAACCTTATCCGGGGACATTTTGGTCCAAAAACCTTAGGCACCGATTGCAATTTCTAAAACACCATAAATTTACATTTTTTTATGTTTTATGGTGGGATTCCTTCCCATCCACCGTTTTTTGGCTTTTTGTCGTTTTACAACAAAAATAAAACAATAACAAATTTATAAAATGGTTTTCGACACTAGAAATACGGGATTTCCTCTAATGTTGGAATTTCTTCCAAGTTATTGCAATTTATTGCTTCTTCATTTTCGAAAGAAGAGGAAGCAGCAAGCAATGCTCTATTTTTTTCTTTTTCTATTTTAATGTTTCTGTATGTTTGTCGTTTACCCACCATCTTGGTTTTTATACGCGTCAAAAGAAAAAAAAATATTTTTTTTTATTTATGTATCGCAAAGACGTATATTTCAGTATAATTTCTATACTTTTTTGTTTTTCTTTTTATTTATTTTCTTTAAATTATTTGGGTACACTTCTTTTTTTTTAATTTTACCTTATTTATATAATTATATTTTTGGTACCTTTAGCACTTATCACGTTTAAACAATTTTTCACTTTTGATTTTTAACACAACAGAACAGTCTCAGGGCTCAATATCAACTGAATTGATTTTGGTTTTGTTATTTCATCATCCCAATATTTTACCACAAAATTTAATAAAACCGGTTTCTATTCATTTCGTTAACTATCGTAGACGATCGTAAAGAGAAGAGAGATTTAGTTTGCCTTATTTTTAGTGCTTCGCATAAGCAGTAAAGTTAATTTTTTAAAAATCTCTGGCTTATTTTAGTGGTTCTTAAAAGCAGTAAAGTTTAATTTTTTAAAAGTTCTCCCTAATTTTAGTGTTTCTCCTCAATTTGATAAAACTCTGCCTTATATTAGTACTTCAAAAAAGCAGTAAAGCTGAAATGCTCAACGAAATTTTTTCATCCCCTTTTTATTTATTTCTTTACACGAAAACCACATATATCATGATCATGCACACTGTTGCCAATTTAGCTATTTTGTAGCTAGATTTAGCTATTTTTTTTTGCATTTAGCGACAAAAAAAGTCATTTAGCTCTTAGCTACAAATCTAGCTACTTTTTTTTGGTCGCAAAATTTTTTAAAAAAGTGTTTTTTAAAACCGTTTTATTAGCCATATTTTCAAGTTGACATTTCGTTAACGTGCTATTTAAGTGAGTATGACATCTGCTAGTTTTTCAACTTTTCAAAAAATTGTATCAAGGGTTTTCTATGCTATTTCTTTTAACTTCAAACAAAAATTTAAAATTTATCAAAAATCTCTCCATGATAAAGTTACTTAAAAAGTTTAAAATCAAGCAAGTATCGTATTGGCATAACTCATAGAGATTGAAGTTTAGTACCAACATAAAGAAAAAACAGCTATGGGGTTAAAAATATAATAGTTTTTATCTCTCGAATAACGGATAAAATTTTACACCAGTATTCATAACCAAAAAAAAAAAACGAGTGGCTATAATCGAGCTTTTAATTCGCATTCAGAAAATTGTGTATTAAAAAATTTGTTACTGCGAAATAACTCCCAAATGAAATAAATCCCAATTCAATAATTCCTAATGATATAAGTCCTAAGAGAAATAAATAAACTCCCAACTTTAAAAAATAAAAAGTCCCAAAGAAAAAAAAAATAATTCCCAACATTTGGGAGTTATTTAAAATCAAAATACTTACTTTCAAAAAAATTAAAGAACTCCGAATGAAATAAGTCCCAAAAAATAATATAAGTTCCCATTACAAGAATTATGTCTATTATAAGTACTTTTTACGTATACAAAATGAGGCCCTATGTTCCAACTAGGAGTTGTAAAGGATTAAATATATAAAAGGAGGTGCCGATTCCCAGAAAATAGTCATAACTTATTTTTTCCCAAAAGCAAGGCCGAAGGCCGGCTTAACAGAAAAACTTTTAACAAAAAAATAAAAATAAATTGCAATATTTTATTTAAAATGAGAAGAGTCCCAACAACTCTCAATGTTAGAAAAGAAATAAAATAACTCTCAAAATAGTTTTTCGGAGGTATTTCATTAGGGAATTGTTTCATAACGAAATAACTCCCAACAAAATTTGTGAAATAAGTCGTGGGTTCTAGGACTTATTTCATAATAATATAATTTCCAATTCATATGTAAAAATTTTGGGAGTTATTTAATTTTTGTTTTGGGAGTTATTTCACAGTACCGAAAATTTTGGCGATAATTCAGCCATTTTTTTGTGATCTGATATCTGCGATATAAAATATGAGTATTTAAACTTTTTTGTTTGCAAAATTTAATAAAAATATTTGAAAATATTCGTTTTAAAACCAAAACTAACTTATTTTATTATTAAATTAAAAACTTTAGCAAATAAAACCATTTAAAAACCACTAATCCAAAATCTAGCTATAAAATAGCTAGATTTTTCAACTGTTTATACAAATCTAGCTACAAAATAGCTAGATTTTTTAACTGTTTTTAAATTTAGCTATTTCTAGCTATTTTTTTGTCCAATCTAGCTACATTTTTTTAAAAATAGTTGGCATCAGTGATCATGCATGCAAAATTGACACTAAATATGTTAAAGAAATATTAAAAAAAAACGAAAAAGATATCAAAAACAATTTATGTATATGACTTATATTTAAATAATTATATTTATAAAATTGTATTAATACATACGTACCTGTTGATTAATATTAAAATAATTCGTTTTTAATTTTTTATTCACTTTTTTCACCTTCTTCATTTTTTTTTTTAATTTTTTTAATCTTTAACACTGAACAACTTTAAATTTTTAATTTATTATTTAAATTATATTGGAACCATTTTCAATTAATTATTTTAGGAATTTTTATAAAACATGATTTTTTTATTTTCTTGTGACAATTTAAGTCCCCTGAATCTCATCATCCCAATACTCCAAAGCAAAAATGCGTTGAAATTTTTTTTTTTTTAATTTATGATTTAAATGCTTCTTGTAAGCACTAAATTTGAAAAAAGTTGAATTTTCATCGCTTTTTAAAAGCGCAAAAAAACAGCATTCAAATCCTGCATATTCAATGTCAAATTCAATGCCTTATATTGCTACATTTGTTAAGCAGGAAGCAGTTAAGAGCTTCTAACTAAATTTACTGCTTCCAAATCTTGAAAAGTTTTTGCTGGGTAATGAATGGAATTCATTAACGTTGGTTCATTGCAACAATGAAATTTTTCATATGCTGAATGAAATTTCATACATATTGTGCAAGATCTTCATTAATTTTGATTCATTAGATTTCGTAGTTTCATTAAAAAATTTCATTAAGTTTTATTCTGATTAATTTTTATTAAAAGATAAAAATTGTTTTATTCGACCTTTAAAATATTATATTTCGAGGATGTTTATTCTGGCTCGAGGTCATTATTTTCTTTACTTATTAAAACCATGATATTCTCATAGCATAATTTTCAAGAAAATTATTTTTTTGTTTTAAATTTATTTATGTTGGTCATTTTTGCAAGACTTAATCGACACGTGTTTCGGAATTTGTCAAGATTCCATTGTCAAGATTATTTAGCAAAAATAGAAACGATTTACTACAAAGTACCAAACGAGTCTAATGACAAATCGTTTGTGCACAAACTGAAGTTTTAATACATATTCGACTCTATCCACAATGTGAATTAGAAAGATGAAGAAATTGTACTATACTTGTAAGGCAACGATTGTCATTAAGTTTTGTTTACAAAATTTTCTGTTTTTTGACAATTGTCGTGTCGCGTCTGTTTAGTCTGTTAGTTTACGCGCGCAAAAAACAGCTGATCAGAGCGTGATTTTTTCCAAGATTTTTTTACGAAATTTAAAATGAAATGTTGTTGATTAATTATAAGTATTTATTAAACTCACGTTGTTTTAAATTATTTCGGGGTTTTACTTATGTTTTAAAAGTAAACGTTATAGTAAAATTTTGTGTGAGAAAACTGAGTGAAATCTATAGATAAAATTAAAAATAAAGTGTTTTTTTAACTTGGTTATTTTGTGATTTTTTTGAGATTTTTTTACGAAATTTTAAATAAAAACTAAATTAACTAATTTTTGTGATGTTTTATATTAGTTCGTGGTTTTAATTATGTATTCCAAGTTAAGGTTGGAGTAAAATTTTGTGCGAGAAAACTAAGTGAAAACATTTTTTTATTATTTTTAATTCTATAAAAAGATCTTTACAATTTCATACATATATTTCATTTTAAAAATAAAAGTAACATTTATTCAATAAAAGTATTTCATTTCAAAAATAAAAAGTAGGATTTATTCAATGAAAGTATTTCATAAGAATTAAATACTTTTTTCATTTTTTCATTAAAGTAATGAAACATTTTCATAAAATACAATTTATATTTTGTATGAACAATTTTCATTAATTTAATGAAACTTGTTCTTGCAATTACATTTTATGATACCCATTTCATTAATTCAATGATTGTGTGATTGTAGAAAACAAAATGATTGTGTAATTACAAAAAAGAAACGTTATAAAACCAAGTGTTAGTTAGCGAGATTTTCCTTCTTTGGTGCGCTGATAGCTAAGGCGTTGACAATGAGCACTTCAACCAGTAGGTCTTGGGTTCGAGCCCCGGTCAAGGCAGCAATAAAATTTATTTTTTTACTGTTTTTTATATTTTCTTTTTATTTTTTTATATTTTTTTAATAATGCAATGAAAAAGAGTTTATTCTGATTCGAGGCCTTTTCATGTTCCCCATTATGAATTAACATAACAAGTACTTATGATAACTCTACTTTCTTTATTAGGATATTCTCCCATTAAATACTCATAGAGTTTCTTGCTTTCAAAAATTTTGGCAATTTTCAGGAATGAATTGACGATCGTTTCGGAGGTGTTCCAATTCCCCCATCATCAGAATTCTTTAGAATATTAGGTAATACTGTTAGCATGCAAACATCAAATATTCATACTCTAAATAATCTCAACTTAGTGAGAAAGCAAATATGATTTTCGAAGTTCCACCAGCATTACACCAAATATAATTTGAAAGCAAGTTTTTTTGGTTACTGCATATACTACCGTCGGTAGTTGTTAAATACAGTTTTTGTTTTTGCCTTCTGTTATAGAAAACAAATTCTCTCGTATCAAAAGGGTTACCAAGTGTGTTTTAATTTTTATTAAATAATAAAATTAGTTATTTATTCGACCTTTTAATTGTGCAATGAAAAAGAGTTTATTCTGATTCGAGGCCTTTTCATGTTCCCCATTATGAATTAACATAACAAGTACTTATGATAACTCTACTTTCTTTCATTTTTTTAATATATTTATTTAACTTTTTAACTTAATGTAACATTATTTTTATTATTAAAAAAATTAAAAGGCATATTGATGACATTTTCTTCTATGAATGGCATTCATTAATTCTATGAATTTTTTCTATGAATTTAATAAAATCTATAAATAAAATTCTATGAAATATTTCACAATACTAATGAATATTGATTCAGCCAATGAATTGTTTCATAGATTCTATGAATATGGTTTTATGAAATTTGTTCATAGATATTATGAACAATAATTCTTTCAGTGTCGTTTTAAATGAATGAATGAATTTTTTTTTTTTTTGCTCGGATGTTGTTAACCGCGGCCTATTAAAAATTGGCTTTTTATTATTTTAATAGTCTGAATTATACAAAATAATATGTCATTAACTTTGGTTAAAAAAATAATCGTTTAACATATTGTTTTGTGGTTTTTGTAAGGCAAATCCTGTGTACGCAGACTTTTGCTGCCAAGTGTATTTTTTTGCAAAAAAAAATTGCCAAAAACTCCCTAAGTTACTTTAGAATCCGCTTAAATATCTGCTTATTAATTTAATTTTGTTATTTTATTAACAAAATGTTAAAATAAATTGAAAAACTAGCAAAATATTCACTTACCATCGCCATTCGATTCATTGCCGTTGGCTTATCGAACTCCTCATGGTATACATATGTTCAACTATTATATTTAGCATGTTGCAAAATACTCAAATCAAATTACATTATACAATGGCATTTTAGTGGTTTATGTTGGTGCTGCTTTTGTAAACGCTAAAACGAATGTTTTTAATATAAAATTTAGGTTTTGCAATACGAGGAAAATAAAAATTGTAAAGCAGCAACCATATTCAATACAATCCGACTAACAAAAAATAACATTGTCCGCTAACTTATTAGCGTCAAGATTTGAATAAGCATTCACAAGGAAGGTATCCCATAGCTTACACTCCGATTGTTTTGAAATTTATTTAAGTACCCAAAACTAAGATTAACCTGCTATTTTTATCGTTTCGGTGGTTTAAAAAAGGGTTGCCACCTTATGAAAAATAATAAGCATTCGGGAAACTCTGAATAAAAGCCGAACTAACAGGAATTTCGCCAAAAGCAAAAACACGTTGCGGCTTAAACTTAATACAGATTATTATATATGAATTTGGGCGTCGTACGTATGTATTTATCCATATACTTAAAGTAGCTCAACATTTACACAATTTTGACAAAAACCATCTTAAAAATTTATAATTTTGCGACACACCATTGTATAGGCCACACAAAAACCTTTCTATCCATGTATAATGTTCATATAGTTCAATGGTTCCCAACCTTTGATTCTCGCCCCACTACACTCAAAAAATACGTTAGTAGATTTACTAATTTTTTTTGCTAACGCTAGTTAGCTAACTTTTAGCAAATTTTTAGTTGAGATTAGCATGTTAGCAAAAAATTCTTGTAAACTTCATTTAGCACATTAGCAATTTTAAACAAACTTTGAATTAATTTCTTTTGCTAAATTTGAAATTGAGTTGACAACATTTTTACAAGATTTTTTGCTAATATTAGCAAAAATAAATGGTAATTTTTTTTTTATTTTCAGAAAACTTAAAATGGCGCTATCTCGGAAACTAAGCCAGATAGAGAAAAATGGAGGCCATTTTTGGTTCTCGGGCTCTCCATAGTATCGCCGGTCCTCTTCACATGTGTGGACCCTAATGGGTCCTAACTTTGGATCCAAAAAAGTTAGCATTCCCGAAAATTTGTAAATGCTCATATCTCGGTAAATATTGCCGACACAACAAGAAGTCCAAAAGCATTTTTGTAGCTCTCAACACGTAGAACAAGACCGCAAAATAATCAAAAGCTCTCCGAGTAATATTTTTGAAGTTATCGAGTTTTGTAATTCTCAAAACCCCGGTGGTCCCCTAAAATCACGTATCTCAAAAACTAAGCAAGGTAGAGCGAAACGGACACTAATTTTGGATCAAAAACTATGACGATCTTTAAGGAACCCAAGTAGGTCTAGGCCCATTGGGGTCTGGACGTATCGGATCCGAACCCAATGGGGCCCTCAAATGTGTATGAACTAAGTTGAAATAAAAAAAATTTCAGTTAACTAATTTTTAGCAAAACGTTTTTGCTAACTTTACCAAAAAAATTGTGGGTTCAAAATCAGCAAATTTTCTTGTAGGTTTACAAGCTTTTTTTTGCTAACTTTACAGTTTTTTTTTTTTGAGTGTAGGGTGCAATTTGAAGGTTCCAGGGTGGCAACGAGCAAATTTTCAAGATTTTTTTTAGTCAAATTAACTACAAAAAATATTTTTTTTTGCAAAATTAACTACAAAAATCTTGTTGATTTCTTAACATTTTTACTAAAAACTTAATTTAAATGCTTATTTTACAAAAACTTTGCTAAACAAGTAGAAATTTTTCATTAGAAACAAAAATTAGAAAAACTAACAAAATTTTCCTTAGTGTAGGGGGGACAAGACAATTTTTTAAACTTAAAAGTGGGGCGTGGCGTAAAAAAGGTTGGGAACCATTGCTTTAAAAGAAATACGAAAAAAAATATCGATAAAACGAAAAAAATTCAGTTTTTCATCTTCCCATTTCCGTTAGCCGATAAAAAACCGGTAAATCTTAGATTTTATTCTTCTATAATATATTAAAAGTGTAGGACAATAGGAGTGTAAGCTATGGGATACCTTCCTTGTTAGTCCCATAAAAATATTTCGCCCGATATATAGATAAATCGGTATATTGCCAACAAAAAGAAGCGTATTTCACTTACATTTCGTATGTGTGTGTTTTACACTAATTTAAGAGCTAACAAAATATAGATGCAATCGGATCCATGTTTGGACTTGAGACCCATTTTCTGGGGAACATTGGTGTTGGGTATTATATGGTCGGTCTTGACAGACCATAATTTTCTTACTTGTTTTAATTGATTTTCGTCGAAAATACAACACAATTTTGAATGGAACCCCACTCCTGGACACTCAAAACCAGCAGGTGTGAACCGCACATAAAGCACAAACATGAAATCAATGTCCTGAAATGTTTACAATGTCAATTTACACCCAACACAGCAACTTCTTAGCAGCAGTACACTTATACATTTAAAACAATTCTTCTTAACTTCTCCGCCATGCTGCTGAATGCAAAAAAAAGTTTAAATAAAATGTCTGCATGTGTATAAAAGAGATAGAAAGCTTTTTGTAAAAGCTTTTTCTATTAAGGAAAATCATTCGTCATTAATACGACTATGGCACTAATACCACCACGCCACCATTACAGTCCACCTGCATATCGTTTGTCTACAACTATGGAGTTTTACACCAACAAAAAAAAATTGCTTTCATTTTGTGTGCTTAAACCATAGAGAAACATAGAGGCGAAGGCGTCAAAAATTGTGTTGTCAAAGTACAACTTGTTTAAATGTATTTGTTGACAAAGTACGATTTGTAAACATGTATTGTGTGGTGAATTCACATCGACAACGTACGTGTGAGAAATTAGAAAAAGATAGCAATATTATTTTTTCTTTCACCTTCGCCTCTATGTTTCTCTATGGCTTAAACATAGATCAATAACACTGTGCTACAAAAAACACAAAATCGAAAATACTTTTAAAATGAGGTAGTTGAGGTTGTAGGTCTCTTCGAAAAGATCACAAAAATGCCCATCAAACTTGCCAGACACCCTCAAATTTTTAAGTTATTGTCAAAAAACGATTTTTTTGGACTTTTCTCACTAAACCACGTGTAACTTAAACATTTTTCAACCGATTTTCAATTTTTCAACTGTTTTGGATAGAAGAAGGATAGGGCTTTTCATGTGTGTGAATTGGTCTATACATATAAAAAAGATATGTATTGATTTTTTCCAAAATATCTAATTTTTTTGTTATTTTTTGAAAAATTGTTGAGTTTATCGCTTTTTTTCTGCAATAGTTCGTTCAACAACATATATATTTATAAACGTATTCTTATATGGAGTTCACACTAGCGACTTTAAACAAGTTGTTTAACAAAACACCAGTAACAGAATAAAAACGTAATGGATACAGAACAAAGACTTTTTTAAACATCTCACTTTTAAACACTTCAAAACAGCAAGTGTGAACGCCGTATTAAAGAAAATTTAATTGTGAGTACGATGAGCTTTATGCCGAAAGAATCGGATAACAATTGACAGAGTTGTGATAATTTTTCTAAAAAGAAAATTAAGATTTTGCTTGAAATTGCCGTTCGGATAACCCAGGCAAAAAAAAATAAAAAAATAAGCGAACATGCTAAGAGGTCGCGTATCATTATTTTAATGGTTTTTGGCCTCCTGAATTCGAATTCGACCTTGAAATTGCGCTATTTTATTAAGTTTTTGATATATCAATTTATGTTTAATATCTCAAAAACCAGACGAGATAGTGCAATTCAAAGGCCAGATTCAGATTCAGCGCGTCAAAACCTTTAAAAATACTGTACATGATTTCTTATGATAAATTTATTTTTTTTTGCCCGGGATATCTGAACGGCGATTTCCTGCAAAATCTTAATTTTCTTTTTTAGAAAAATTATCACAACTCTGCCAATTGTTATCCGATTTCTTCAGGATAAAGCTTATCAAATTCAGAATTAAATTTTCTTTAAAAATGCGTTTATAAATATAAAGGTTGTTTAACGAACTATAGCAGAAAAAAATTGATAAACTCGAAAAATTTTCAAAAAATAACAAAAAAATTAGATTTTATTGAAAAAATCAATAAATATCTTTCTTATATGTATAGACTAATTAACATACATGGAAAGCCCCATCCTTCTTCTATCAAAAACAGTTAAAAAATTTAAAATCGGTTGAAAATTTTCTAAATTACACAAGGTTTAGTGAGTAAAGTCCCAAAAAAACGTTTTTTGACAATATCTCTAAAATTTGAGGGTGTCTGGCAAGTTTAATGGGCATTTTTGTGATCTACTCGACAAGACCAACAACATATACTATGTCTATGTCACATCAGAAGTATTTTTTCACTGTAGCACAGTGTAATTAAAAACATAAATACCCAGCAAAAACTTCGCTTACCAAGTAATTAACTAAAGAGGTTAGCAAAAATATGAGTAATTAGTTACCTCCCAATTTCAATGTTAATTACTTTAACACGGTGATGTCATTGGAGTTAACCACATTTTGCCTTTTTTGGCGCACCGTAATGCTAATGGTAATTTGTAGTATTCAAAGCCATTACCTCGTAAGCGAGGCAGGAAGGGGTACCAATTACCAAGTTTTTGCTAGGTACATACGCAATTGATTTCCCAACAAATTATAATTAATATTTGTTATGTGAGTTAATGGGAAAAAGACGCGAATACAAATTGAGTTATGATATTGTACACACAGCCACTCCATTTCAAATGACAACCTCACCTCAACTGTTGTAACGAACGAGGATCTGTAGACTGATCTTAGGCTTAATTCCGTTAACATACCTGGAGTGTCAGTGAGCCTTCAGGAAGTAGAAATTTGCAAAAACTGGATCCTCTGAAACACTAGCTCCAAAAACAGCACGTTTGGTGTTTAGATAGCGGCTATATCACCAAACTAGGGAATGAAGGCTAGCAACTTACGTTTCTGAACTGAAATTGCTAACTAATCGCTAAACATAAACCAAAATGAACCGGATTACTTGATGACGACATAAGGCTATCGTATATGAAGTATTATTGGATTCTGGAGTAAAGTAACCATCAGAGACAACGGCAACATTAACTCAAAATTCCTCCAAAAAGTTAAGCGCGAAATGCTAAGTTATTGGATATATATTCTGAGCCTTAGCGAAAAAGGCTGGAGTGGGGCTGGAGAGCATAAATCACCCATAAGTTACACGATATAATAAATGCTCTTTCTCGGACCATTACTGGAAACTCTTCAACATTGATCTCTCAATGGAGAATAGGATCCCTTATAGGAAACCCAAGAAAACGAACTTGGTCAAATTCCAAAGTCTTGTAAAAACAAACGGCCAAACTCCGTAAAATTCTTTGCAAAGCTCCAGTGTACTAGGATTTCTTAATAAGCCAGATGGATCCTCTGCAGATTTCAGTTAGAAAACCATAAAATTTTGATGGATACCCATTTTCCGGGTTGCAGAGATAAGATAAAGAGAGCTATTCCCTTGGGTACACTATCGCCAACTACAATTATGGTAAACTAATTCATCACGACAATGGTGAACGAACGCAAGATAACGTGGGCATTCCTTACCTATAAGCCCAACAAATCGACAGGGACGGATGGTATATTTCCGGCACCCTTGCAGCAGTCCCTCGGGATAATCATGCCATGGCTACTGCGTATCTTTATGGGTAGCCTGGCATCGGTGTATAAACCACAATACCGCAAAGGATTACAACCCTATCAGCCTGTCATCGTTTTATTGAAAACACTGGAATTACTTTTAGATGTTGATGTAAGAAGTACCCTCACATCAGACAATTTCAGTGAGGCCCAACATGCCCATCTTGGAGGTAGGTCTGTTGAGACGGCTTTATGTGATGTTTTCGGGTTGATTTAGGACACTCTTCACAAAACGAGACATCAATTCTTAATGCCCAACGGTCACACAGATTACTCTATGACGGGCAACATGCTGAAAAGCAGGGCAATTAACTCAAAGATTGGTGATGCTGAAGCAAGTAAAGTAGTTACAAGGGGAAGTGATCTCGCCTCCTCTGTGAAATCTTGTAATAAATGAGAATGCCTACGCTGATGACGTTGTGATCCTAATCAAAGGTAAGTTTTTACCAACTATTAGCGAACTCATGGAATCAGCACTTAAGATACTCTCAGCGTGGGCTATGGACAACGATCTGGGAGTTAATCCCTCCAAAAAAGAACTCCTCTTGTTTACAAAAGGGACTAAGATAGACGTGTTTGTTCTTCGCAAATTAGATGGAATCACCCTGGAACTATCTATTGAGGAGAAATACCTGGGTGTAATCCTGGCTTCAAGGCTTTCTTGAAAAAGGAATACATAGTAAAGGATGAAAAAGTCGTTATGTGCCTTTAACACCTGCAGAAGAATTTTCGGAAGAAGGTGGGGTCTAAAACCGTGTATTATCCACTGGATGTATGGTGCGATAATTAGACCAATACTTACCTATGGCGCTATTTTGTGGTGAAAAGAAATCATATCAATCGAATCAACCCACAGAAGGTACAACGGCGTCTGTGGGTTTCATTGATGCTATCAGATAGGCACCCCAGGCCGGTCTGGAACTGATACTAAACATTCAGCCCATGGATATCTACATCAAGAGCACATCAGCAAATCGGCACTCAGGTAAAGAGGGTCGCAAATGCTTAAGCAACGCTCTTGCATGCTTAAGCAACGCTCTTGCAAATCTTTTAAGATTTTTTAACTTAAATTTAAAATGATTGCTTTGTTTTCTAAAAATGTAAAAAAATAAGCTTAAAAACATAGACTTAAAAAAAAACGAAATTTAAAAAAAAAAGATCTATGGGGGGGGGGGAGGTTGTCTTAAACAAAAATCTTAAGTTTGCCCAGTGAAAACACTGGTATTCATATTATTCATTTTTAACAGTGTATTTTATAAATTCACCTTGCCAAACTCCCACACAAATAATAAACATGAATGTATACAAACTTTCTCTACCGAAAATAAAAACTGACAACAACAATGGAGCAAATGAGTAACAGTGATGGAAAATTATTAAACCTCCTAATACACCCAAACAACTGTAAATTGTATCGTGCAAAAGAGTAGAGCAATAAAACATGAATGAAATTCTATTAAAAATATGGATGGTTTCACTTAACAGCGACACTTAAGAAAAACTCTCAATGTGTTTGTGTAAAAAAACGAAATGTTTTTCTGCTTCAGCAAGCAGAATTAAATAAAACAGAAAACAAATAATTACAAGACAAATTTGCTGAGAAGTATAGAGAAAACTAAAAGAAATAGACAAAGCAAATGATAAAATCAATTTACAGCATACAAAGAGAATACTGAATTCACATAAGAGAGAAAGAGTACGATATAGTGTGGGAAATTTATAAAAAAAGGGTGTGGTTCAAAAAATACTGGGAAATTTTCTTTGTTCAACTAAAAAAATAAGAGAAAAAAAATAACAGGGGGAGGAAGTCATAAGTTTAAATAGATTGTATCTTAAATTAAAAAAAAAGGAAAAATTGAAAGAAAAAACTTTTACTAATTGTAAGTGTAAAATTGTGATTTTTGTTGTTGCTTTTGTAAAAACCACTTGGCTAAAGTATACACAAACACATGTAGTCTAGAAAAAAGGAGCAGAAACATTTTCTGTGATATTTTGTACACAGATGCATACATACACACTCACACATTTATCATTTTTTATGAAGACTCTCGCTCTATATAAAATTATTATGATTATTATTATTACCCATTTAACACAACAAAAACAATAGCAACACTAATAAGTACAACACTGTAAAAGTTTTAGTTAAATATGAGTGTTGTGTGAAAAACAATACGACATTTTGTATGTTTCAGTGTGTGTGTGATGTTTTATTGGGATGTGTTGTTATGTATCATACTTATTTTAAGTTTCTTGTTATCTTTTTGTTGTATTTTGTTGGTAGTCGTTTCCTTTGTTTTCATTATGCTTTATATAGTTCCTTCATAATTAATAGGTTCGTTACCGTTCTTTTTGGGTAAAGTACGGTAAAATATGCAAGAAAACTATAGTCGGTCAATACCGATCACATAATACCCTAAACGAGTGTTTCCCGGAAAATGGGTCCCAAGTCCAAAAATGGACTAATTGGGTTCATCTTTTGCCAAATCTTTGTTTGCTTCTGTTTGTGGCCATTAAACCGCTTTAACTGTATATCGGCGACATTGTTACCTGGGGACTAAGTCCAAAAATGATGTGATTATAATCAGTTTTGATTGCGTTATTAAAGTACGCGTTAACACATACAAACAAAATTTTAATAAAATATATTCTATTTTCATCACTAAAAAAAAAAAACTGTAATGTTAGCAAAAAAAGCTTGTAAACCTACAAGAAAATTTGCTGATATTGAACCCACAATTTTTTTGGTAAAGTTAGCAAAAATGTTTTGCCAAAAATTAGTAAACTGAAATTTTTTATATTTCAACTTAGTTCACACACATTTGAGGACCCCATTGGGTTCGGACCCGATAGGTCCAGACCCCGAAGGGCCTAGACCTAGTTGGGTTCTTTAGAAATCGTCATAGTTTTTGATCCAAAATTTGTGTCCGTTTCGCTCTACCTTGCTTAGTTTTTGAGATACGTGATTTTAGGGGACCACCGGGGTTTTGAGAATTACAAAACTCGATAACTTCAAAAATATTACTCGGAGAGCTTTTGCGGTCTTGTTCTACGTGTTGAGAGCTACAAAAATGCTTTTGGACTTTTTGTTGTGTCGGCAATATTTACCGAGATATGAGCATTTTAAAATTTTCGGGAATGCTAACTTTTTTGGATCCAAAGTTAAGACCCATTAGGGTGCACACATGTGAAGAGGATCGGCGAGAACCAAAAATGGCCTTCATTTTGCTCTATCTGGCTTAGTTTCCGAGATAGCGCAATTTTAAGATTTCTGAAAATAAAAAAAATTTGCCATTTATTTTTGCTAATATTAGCAAAAAAACTTGTAAAAATTTGGTCAACTCATTTTTAAATTTAGCAAAAAAAATTTGTGAAAGACCTTCCTTGTAAGTAAGTTGTTGGTTTGTTCTTATGAAAATACTATAAGAAACTTAATGTCGGTCAAGACCGACCATATCGTACCCTACACAAGTGTTTTCCGAAAAATGGGTTCCAAGTCCAGACATGGACTGATTGGATATTTTTTAGTTAATTCATTAATTAGTGTAGAAAACAGTTACAAACCAAATTTGAGTGGAATTGTCCAATTTTTGTTTCCAATATACCGATTTAACTGGGATAAAAATGCGTCATTTGTTGGACTAAATCGTGGTTTCCACAGACGAACGGACATCGCTTGAATGTCTTAGACTCTATCAAGGATCAATAGTTTATATACTTTATGAGGTACCCGACCAATATTACGATGCGTTACACATGGAATGACAAAGTGAGTTTACCCCGAAACTGTTGCTGGAGGGTATAAAAAGTTAATGTGTATTTTTCTACCTTGTTACTATAATTACGAAACTGTCAGTTGTAAGTGGCTGCTGACGTTTGACTGCAGCACACAAATACTCTGGGGCCCGTTGTGATTCCATAGGACTGTAATAGGTTCCCCTAATAGTCCCTGCCGTTAAACCAATTTGATCTCCTCATAAAACTCCTATGATATTGAAGTTTAATATCCGACAAATCAGAAAGATTGTGCAGCTTCGTAGATCCTAGTGAAGCAAGAATGGCCAGAATGTGCAGGTTAATGGCAGATGAAGTGTTCGACAGTTTTCAACTCCTCCTCATCCATGCAAAGTCATTTGACTCACATTAAGTCAACATTTTATTATGCAACGCTTTTTAGGATAGTCCGCTCTAATGTACAGGAACATACCTATTACATAACTTTACACAAACTTACATTGTATTTAACATAACAACATCATATCTATTTTGGCAGTCCATGTACGTACGTACGTATGAATCTTTATTGTGTGTTAAGTATAAGTTATTGTAACCAATAATTTAAGTTGGTGTTCCTCATTTTCTTTTTCTTCTACTTCATTTCACTTGACTACTCTCTCGTTCCTTTCGTCCTTAACACACATTGATTGTTTTATGTGTTCATTAAGTAATAATGATTATATTTTTCTGTGCAGAGTTGTCACATGGGGAAATGTAGCCCCAAAAAAGGGGATTGGCAAAGCGGAAGCGAACTAGTTTAAATTGCTAATATCATGGTTTTTTAGGAATGCAAATGATTTTCACTGAAAGATCTCTAATAAAAAAGTTATTTTCCGCAGTTTTAAGGTCTTTTTGGCCGATATCCGGGTCATCTTGTTATTTTTTGTTGGGAAATTTTTAGACAAGTCTATGGAGCTCGGGTTTTAGATATTCTACTTTAGTATATGGGGCGTATTATTAATTTATATAATATATGCTATAGTTAGTTATACACACCGTATACTAAAGTTTTAATGATCATGGGTTCTATATTATGGATTTTTGTTGTTAAGATGTTTCTTTGATCGATTAGGTATATATTAAATAGAATTTAATATATAAAAAATAATAAATAACACTTCGACACCAAAAACCTCTCACAAGGGAAGTATCTCAACCCTTATGAACCGATTTGCCTGAAACTTAAAATATATATAAAAGGGATGATTTTAAGGTAGGGGTGTCTCGGCTTATCGGCCATATCAGTGTTTCAAAATTTCGTTGTCACCTTAAGGCGCGTTTACACGGGAGAGAAAACTGCTAGACAAAGACCAAAAAACGAATATGTACCTGTGAATTTGACTTTTTCCATAATTGTGTCAAATCAAATTCCTCTAAAACGTATTATTTCTTACCTTTTTTGATTCTGTTACAGATTTTTGGAAGATATTGATATTATTTTTGATTTGATGTCTGTATTTTGTTTAATAAAAAAATTATAACGTAAACAAAATTTATTTTTTTTAGAGATGATATTTAAAAATGCTCCCAAAATTTACTGATTTTCATGAAAAAAGTATTTAACGAAGTCAAACTTTTACAAGGTTATGCGACCGTTGGATAGGCATTAAAAACCTTTCTTCTCATATGTAAAAATCCTATAGTTTCTTAGAAAGAAATGGCTGAAAAATCAAAAAAAAAAAAAAAAGATTTTTTCGCCATTTTTGATCCATGTTTTGAACCCCTAAATCCGTGATATGGCCGATAAACCGAGACACCCCAACCTTAGAATTGTATTTGTTATAATTAATTTACGTTTCATGCAAATCGGTTCATAAGGGTTGAGATACTTCACTTGTCAGTAAAACATTTAACTGGTCCATGTAGATTTCGGGGTCCTGATTCCAAATTTCCCTTCCAACTTTTTTTAGCACGTACCATATTTAAGATATTCACTGTTATAAGAAGTAACTTAAGAATATGTAATAGTAGAATCCCAAAATTGCTAAATTATTGATTTTTATTTATTTTATTGTATAAATAAATAAAAAGCAATAACTTAGAAATTTGGGGGTTCCACTGTTACATATTCTTAAGTTACTTCTACAAGGTAGGACTTGATTTTATATAAAATGGGCATCCTTATTTCAAAACTTCAATCCAAATTTGTATACTTAGCATGTTAAGTGTTTAACAGAGGAGTTTGAATTTTTAAGCGTCAATATCTGAAAAACAGTGAGCGTTAGAAAGATGTGGATAGCAGACTTGGAATCAAGAAGTCAAATTTCAAAGCAAAGTCCTATTTTGTATTAGCAACTTTAGAATAAGTTACAGGGGAGATCCAAAAAGTTATAAAGTCGAGATTTTTTTTTCAACATTCAAACGCGAATATCATAAGCATGTTACGCGATAGGAATGCTTGGAAGGTAGATCTTGAATCAGGAGTTCAAAATCTATCTGATTCATAATGTGAGAAAATTTGTTCAACAGTGTAATTGGGAAAGAACTCCATTTAACCCGCACATGATGTATTTCAGTGCATATGAAATTTAAACATTCTTATAAAAATATTGTATATAATCATTCATATATATTTTTCCATAGAACAAACATACACATAAATTAAAATTCTCTAAAGTTTACAAATTTTTGTAACAAGTTTTTAATGTTTATAAATTTTGTGGTTGTTTTTTCTTTATTATTTTAATTTACCTTAAAAAAAATCAATGTACTAATTACTTTTCTTTTTTTTTTGTACAAAGTAAAACATAAAATGTTCAACTCAGCGCCATATTTGTTTCCTGTTTCAGTTTATGGTCCTTATGGCTTCTTCTTTTCATGGTTGAAAACTTTATACATACAACATATACAACATGGTATATAGACAGATACACACACACAT
Source organism: Pegoplata infirma (assembly GCA_963921195.1). Taxonomy (NCBI): domain Eukaryota; kingdom Metazoa; phylum Arthropoda; class Insecta; order Diptera; family Anthomyiidae; genus Pegoplata; species Pegoplata infirma. The sequence continues at coordinate 183,278,381 of OY992540.1, forward strand.
AGTTAAACATACAGAATTACTTGTGTATGTATGTTTATGTATTTATACAAACACATTGAAAATAATTTGTTTTCCATTATCATTTTGCACAAATCTATATGAACGCACACTCAATTCAATTAATTTCCACTTGCCTGGCTGTCTGCCTGCCTGCCGCTGCCAAACAAACCTACAATCATCCAGACATGAAATAAATGAAGCAACCATCCTGACAGTTAAAACTTTTCTATCCATCCAACACCCAAATATAACCCAACTCCTATTTTCTTTTTTCGATTTGGTTTCTTGTATAAATGTCTGTACATATATTTGTCAGTGGTATATAAAACTTATACATACAATGTACCGTAAAATATTTGTAAAGCGGACTTGATTTTTTGTAACGAAGTTGGGGGTTGTTGTTTGGGGATCATTGGCATATAGATGGCAAGAGTATCTGAAGTTAATAAACCCAGCCGATTGACTTAGTTCTTAATTTTCTTATAAGTAGTTAAATTGTTTTGCTTGATATCGAAAATTTTGCCAGATTGTCTTGTATTAGTGATGGTTTCTTGAATCGGGCCCCAGCTTGGGCGCCATTTGTATGAAAATCCCAATTTTTTTCTAAATATCTAATTTCATTGTAAATTCTGTAAAAATGTTTCATAGAACAATGTTTAGGTTGTTGTCTAAGAAGCAATGTGATTAAAGAGGTGTTAAAAAAATATATGTATTTTGAAAGTTATTTTAAAGGATTCCACTATTAAATATGTCTTTCTCGCAATTCTGTTGTTTTCGTTAGTAGAAAGCCTTTTCTAGAATCGGCACTTATTGTTTTCAGATAAGTAGTTCAGCTTTTTTTCAAAACCATGGTTTTCAAATTTAACGAGTACGCTGTTTCGGGCATAATGTTTGTACTCCAAATCTTGTGAGGATGTTAATAGAGCGATAAGGGCTTCTAGTAGCCAGTTTCGTTGAGATTAGAGGTTTTAATATTTTTACTTTCGCTATACACCCTTGAAAGTTTTTACTGTTTATGTATGTTGTTTTCATACGTATGTATGTGTTGTATATATTTCATTCTTCTTAATTCAAGTAAATTTTTCAAATTTTGTTTCCTTTTGTTGGTTTAATTTCCTCGTTAATATGTTTTTATTTCCAACATTTTGTGTTTCTCAAAAAAGTTGATAAAATCTTTTTTTTTTATTTTTAATTTAGTAGGACTTTATTCTCTTTCCTCTACATTGGTACATAGTTATATTTTTATTATTCTGGTTGGCATATACAAACATAAGTATGTTGTTTTAGTCAAGTTTCTTTTGCGTTTATTATTATTTAAACACTGAGCGAAATTTAACAAATTTTTAATTTTTTTGAGAAAATTTACTTACAGGTCAAATATCAAAAGTGCTTACCATTTACTGGGAAGCGCTGACTTAAACAGGCGAGGTGAGTCCCTTTTTGATTTTCTTTTATACTACTTTCTATAACATAATTAAGGAACAGTTTATTAATATATCTTTGGTCTCAAATACGGACTCGTTTAGAATTTCAGACTGGAGGGTATCTAACGAATGCTCTTTCTCGAACCGTTACTGCATACTTTCAGCATTGATCTCTTAATTAAATTCCGAAGTCTTGCAAAAGTATTTCCGCCTTCAGAAATGGAGAAACCGGTCAGCATACAAGATTTGGAGAAATCTGTTAGTTTTGTGACGAACATCTTGCCACCGAAGAAGATCCATCAATCATGGTGGACGCCGGAACTTAAGTTTATAAGAACAGAAAGTAGGAAACTCTTCAATAAGCAAAAGAAAGATAATACGTTTGAAGACTGTGAAATAATCGTCTATGTTTTAATGCTTTTAAAAAGGAAACCTGGAAGGCGAAATTAGAGACCTGGTATACATAGTATTCTGTTCCGAATTGGAGGGAACTACGGAATCTGCGACCCCGTAAAGCTCTTTTCAAATATCTCAGTGTACCAGGATTTCTTAATACACCAGATGGATGCTTTGCAGAAAGCAGTCAGGAAACCATTGAACTTCTGATGAATACCCATTTCACGGGTTGCAGAAACGAGGAAAAGAAAGATACTCCCTTGGGTACACTTTTACCAACTACAATTCCGGTGAATGAATTCATCAGAACGATGGTGGACGAACGCAAGATAACGTTGGCGGTCCAAAATGGGCAAATCGGCAAAGGCCGATGGTATTTTTCTGGCACTCTTGCAGGAGTCCTTCGGGGTAATCATACCATGGTTGCTGTCTATCTTTATGGGTAGCCTAGCATCAGGGTATATACCAGGGACGTGTCGTGAGGTTTTCATCAGGGTGTTCACCATTAATATAAAATTAACCTTACAAGGCACAACTCAATTTTTTATTGCCGTTTTCAAGAAATTTTGCTTTTTCAATACACAAAAAACTAAAGATGCTAGAAATTTGTTGAACGCAGATTTGGAATTAAGAGTTGACGGTCTATAAATTAAGTCACCAATGTTAAAATAGGTAATAGTAGAATGAAAAAAAAGTACTAAATTTCAAACAAGATTTTCTGAAAAACGATACGCGATAGAAACAATTGGAAGTCAGATTTTAAATCAGAAATTCAAAATAAATATAGTTTATTGCTATTGCTGGAAAAGTGAAATTTTCTGAATTTGTAGAGTTGTGTGATTTAATGGAAAGTAAATCTTGTTTTGTAAGATCTACACTAAAATAATTGTGTAAGTAACTTAATTAGTTTACTTAAAAAATTAACCAGTAAATTTGTTTTTTAATAAAAATATTTGTATCTTTAAGAATTCCTACATCTGTATTAAAAAAAATTGAAAACGAATTTTCCGTTACAATTAATGTTGGCGAAAAATAATTTATTTTGCCAAAAATAAATGTTAAAACGCATGGCTTTCAAATTAATGCAATAGCTCTTTCCAGTCAAAAGATATCACCTCTTAAAGTTACGTGTGCTACTTAATTTGCCGCACAAAAATGTCTTTAAAAATTTATATTTTGTTTGTTGTAGTTGTTGTAATATAACACTAGTTGAGTGTGCGCAACAAAGTTAAGAACAACCCAACAACTTCGTTTGTTCTTTAAATTTTGTCGCACATTCACTTAACTGTTGGAAAAAATTGCATTAATGCTTACAAAATTTGGCATAACTTTTTTATGAAACAACGGAAAATAAAAAATGATATACCAACTGAAAGTGCACATTTTCTGCTATAATTACATGATGAATTGAATGAATGAATTGGAACTACACTGTGGAACAAATTCAGGTTAGCAAAAGTGAGTGAGGGATGAAAATAGTGGCTAAATTAGAAGACCCGTATCGCGGCGTTTGTTTATGTTAGCTCGATTTTTTTTTTTTAATCGACCTTCGAACTTTGCAGTCAAATTCCGATTTTCAGCATATGGTTTATATAATTTTTTGGCTATAACTCGTCGACTAATTGATATTTTTCAATCTGTAAAAGCCAAATTATTGCTATAGACCTGTCCAACAATTAAAATTTTCTAAATCAATTTTTTATACCAATATTTAACTATGGGGACCTTGTGTGGTGGAAAGCAGCTGATAAGAAATCATATCGCTGCAACCTAAAAAAGGTTCAGCGACTGGCATATGTGGGCATCACTGGGGTAACCCCAGGCCGACCTGGAAGTGATACTGAAGATTCACTCCGTGGAGATCTACATTAAGAGCAGAGCAGCAAAATCGGTTCTCAGGTTAAGAAAGGCTAAAGCAACGCTCTTGGTTACACTCGACCATATTAAGTACGATAAGCGGGACTGAACTAGAACAGAAAACCAACTATATCTGACCGCAGACCAACTAGGGAAGACTGGGCGAAATTCTGTTATAAAAAAATGCGATCTCTTTACGGATGGATACAAGATGGAGATGGGTACAGATTCGGGGCCTCAGTGAGACTTCCGGACAAATATAGTGTTTTCCAGTGCTAGGTACATGAAATTGATAAATCCGAGCAGATGATCATGACAAGGATAGTCGTGCAGCACAGTCTGAAGGCCTTAGAATGAAACACTGTAAAATCGGGAATTGTTAGGAACTGTATACTATCCCTTCATCAATTCAGTCAGCACATAGTCAAGCTAATGTGGGTCCCTGGAAATAGTGGGACATACACTCAAAATATTTTGTAGGCAAAAACAAATGAAAAACACATTTAAAACCAGTGAATAAACAATTGAAAACCATCCCAGTAATTTTTCATTTGTTTTAACAAACATCAACATTTATTTTTTACTGTTGACACCATACTTTAAAATAAATAACATTAAACATAAAAAATTACGTTTTTTTCATTAATTTTTACCAACATATTCGAAAAAAATAACCTACGAAAACATTAAAAATTAATGATTGTTCTTTTTTTTTACCAACAAATTCCAAAAAAAAAAAACAACCTACGAAAACATTAAAAATTAATGATTTCGTAGGTTTTTTTTACAATTTTCTATTGAAATATTTTTTTAAAAATTTTGAATAAAATTTTGGGGAATCGATCCCGCAATCAACTACATTCTGGCCAAACACTCTACCCATCGTGCCAAAGTCACTTGATACAGACATGTTTTTATATATCTATAAATAATTTTTTGAATTAAATACAAATCATACACAAATCATTAAAAATTTAAAGAATAATCAGTAGTTTTTACTTACAGAACAAAAATAAATGACTTTAAAAATTAAATGTTAATGAAAGTCTTTATATTTTAGTGTGTTATTTTTGAAACAAAGGACAGAAGTAGTCATTAAAGAAAAATGAACATCAAGCAAATGTTTTTTCTTTTAAAAACGACTAAACGTAAAACTTTTTAAATAAATTACAAACAGTTGGTCAGAAACAAACCAGGATGTCTTAAATTTTTAGAAAAATTAAAATTTTTCTTTCACACTTTTCTCAATTCAAAACCATATATAACAAATTAAAAAATTATAATACATAATTATAATTAGAGCCTGAGCTCGACTGTCTTTACAGAAACAATAATTTAAAAAAATAACGACTATAAGTCGCCCTAAGTGGCAATCAGTATCTTTGGAAAAATGGCAACACCTAACATTTGTGTCTAAAATATAGACCATGTCTGGCAATGTTTGCAAAAATAAGTACTTAGATCAGAATTGATGAAGGAGAGGAAGAAGAATAATGATTACTAAAAATAAAAGTTTGTTTACGCAATTACTATAACAAGTCTTCTGTGAGAAAAAAACAACAGCAACAACCACACTCGAATTGAAAAAAATCAGATTTAGTTGATACTTGCTTAACAGCCTACTTGGCGTATCGGTCTAGAGTGATTGTAAGTTACAAGCAGTTAATAGCTAAGTATTACAGATGATGATGAGTTCAATCCTTGTCGGCTGCGATCTGTAAATAATTTTCACATATAGAGTTTTATTGACTAGTAGCTATACCCGGTCCGCGTTGCTGGCCCGAAGAAAAAAACTGTTTTATATTGCATCTTAATTTAAATATAGTGTCGGACAAAATTTAAGCACGGGTCCGGGTCCAGCTAGTAACCTTTGGTTCCACCCTTAGCACTATCTATAGAGAAATCTCAACAAAATCGGTTCAGCCGTTTTTGCGTGATTTCGAAACAGACAGACATAACGTTAAGTATAGTACAAAGGGGCGTGTCATTTAACGCATTTTTATCGAATCGTAATAGTCTAAAGTTCCATGCTGCATCCTCGATTAGTACTATCTGTGCTGCAAATTTCATTGACATCAGTTTGGTCGTTTTTGTGTGATTGCGAAAGAGGAGGAAATAACTTTTTATTTATGAAAACCGAGAGTGATATTTTAAACCCTTTGCCGAATCGCGCTATACATATGACCTACAGTTCCCGCTCGGTTAGTTCTATCAGTAGTGACAGATTCGGCTTATCCGTTTTTGCGTGATTTCAAAACAGGCAGATATAACGTTCAGTATAAAACAAAGGGGCGTGTCAATTTACGCCTCTTTGTTCAATCGTGGTCAGTATAGTACTAAGGGCGTTGCAATTTTGATCCCATTTTCCAATAACGATCTTATATGGCCTACATATGCACTTGGTTAGCACTGTATGTAGTGAAAATGTCAAGAAAATCGGTTCAGCTGTTTTTGTGCGATTGAGAAACAGGCAGACAATGTCCAGTATAGTACAAAGGGGCGTGGCTTTTTACGCCGCTTTTTCTAATCGTAGTTTAACATGGCCTATAGTTCCGCACTCGTTTAACACTATCAGTGCGGAAAATTTAATTAAAATCAAATCAACAGTTTTTGCGTTATTGCGGAGCATGTAGAAATAAAATTCAATTCAATACAAAGCGGCATGGCATTTTACGCCCATTTGTCTGATCACGCTCTAATTTGGCACACAGTTAGTACTTGGTTTGAACTATCGTTGGTTTAAATTTCATCAAAATCGGTCCAACCGTTTTTTATATTTAGATGTCATTAGTGGTGCAATGTAAAAATTCGATTTTGCCCACCCCTCCGCCCACAGGCAAAAAAGCATGAAATTTTACGGCTATTTGTCCGATCACGCTCTAATTTGGCATATAGTTAGTACTCGGTTAGTACTATCTTTGGTTTAAATTTCATCGAAATCGGTACATCCGTTTTTATATATAGATGTTATTAGTGGTGGAATATAAAAATTTGATTTTGCCACGCCCCTCCGCCCACCGACAGAAAAACAAAAATCTGACTTCACAGTGTTACTCGCCAGGATATTCTGAATATTCCCTGAAAATTTCATCAAGATTGGTCCAGCCGTTTTCGAGTCCATACGGAACATACATACATACATACCCACATACATACACACATCCATTTTTATATATATAGACTAGCTATACCCGGTCCGCGTTGCTGGCCCTAAGAAAAAAACTGTTTTATATTGCATCTTAATTTAAATATAGTGTCGGACAAAATTAAAGCACGGGTCCGGGTCCAGCTAGTAACCTTTGGTTCCACCCTCGGTTAGCACTATCTATAGAGAAATCTCAACAATATCGGTTCACCCGTTTTTGCGTGATTTCGAAACAGATGGACATAACGTTAAGTATAGTACAAATGGGCGTGTCATTTAGCGCATTTTTATCGAATAGTGATAGTCTAAAGTTCCATGCTGCATCCTCGAGTAGTACTATCTGTGCTGCAAATTTCATTGACATCAGTTTTGCCGGTTTTGTGTGATTGCGAAAGAGGAGGAAATAAATTTTATTTATGAAAAACGGGAGTGGCATTTTATACCCTTTTGCCGAATCGCGCTGTACATACATATGACCGACAGTTCCCGCTCGGTTAGTTCTATCAGTAGTGACAGATTCAGCTTATCCGTTTTTGCGTGATTTCAAAACAGGAAGATATAACGTTCAGTATAAAACAATCGTTCAATCGTCAGTATAGTACAAAGGGCGTTGCAATTTTGATCCCTTTTTCCAATAACGATCATATCTGGCCTACATATGCCCTTGGTTAGCACTGTATGTAGTGAAAATGTCAAGAGAATCTGTTCAGCTGTTTTTGCGTGATTGCGGAACAGGCAGACAACGCCCAGTGTAGTACAAAGAGGCGTGGCATTTTACGCCTCTTTTTCCAATCGTAGTATAACATGGCCTATAGTTCCGCACTCGGTTAACACTATCAGTGCTGAAAATTTAATTAAAATCAAATCAACAGTTTTTGCGATATTGCGGAGCATGCAGAAATAACATTCAATTCAATACAAAGGGGCATGGCATTTTACGCCCATTTGTCCGATCACGCTCTAATTTGGCACATAGTTAGTACTATCGTTGGTTTAAATTTCATTAAGATCGGTCCATCCGTTTTTTATATATAGATGTCGTTAGTGGTGCAATGTGAAAATTCGATTTTTCCCGCCCCTTCTCTCACAGGCAAAAAAGCATGGCATTTTACGTCCATTTAACCGATCACGCTCTTATTTGGCATATAGTTAGTACTCGGTTAGTACTATCTTTGGTTTAAATTTCATCAAAATCGGTCGATCCGTTTTTGATATATAGATTAGAGTTAATTTTGAAAATTTGATCTGCGGGTATCATCATTTTTTAAAGGATTTAGGGGAGCTTAAAAGAATGCCGGTATTTTTTTGAAAAAATGTTCACTCCTTGGGGTGGTTCAAAGCATTTGAAATCGCGGATTTTGAGCTGATTTTTCTGCAGAGCAAAAACGGCTGAAAATATTGCAAATCTGATTTCACCAGTCGATTCTACAGCATAAAATAATACAATGGTCGTTTTCCAAACTCTTAAAAAAAGTTCCAAAAAACCACCACAGAGGGCGGAAATATAAGGTTTTTCCATTTTCTTTTAAAATTAATTTTTTAAATATGCACAATTAAAGGGCATTTTTAGCTTAACAAAATGGTACCAAATTTTCCGTTCTATCACAACCCGTTAAATAGTTATAAGCAATTAAAAATGAGCAAAAACACGTTTTTTAAGAACTTTGTCCTCAGTTTTCTCTAAAACATGACGTGATAGAAAAATTTGAAAACTAGATTCAGAATCAGCATCGAAATGTTAATCGAAAACAAGTTTTATGATCCCAGAATATCATCCAAAAACATCACAAAAAAATGCTCTCAATAATGCACAAAAATGCGTTTTTTTGTGAACTTTGACCTCAATTATTTTAAAAACCTGACGTTTCGGAACATTTTGGAAACCATATTTGGAATCAGCATTGAGAGGAAAATCGAAAACGAGTGTCCAGACCGCTGACCCATCCAAAAATTTTTCAAATTTCGGTCAGTGTTTTATAATTTTACCATTAGAAAAAAAACTTTGATGCCTTATAACTTTTTAATGGGTTGTGATAGAAAGGTGCTTTTTGTACCAATTTTCTTAGCAAAAACTGCCTCTTCATCGTGCATTATTAAAAAAATAATTTAAATTTAAAAAAAAAAAAATCGATTTTTCCGCCCTCTGCTGTGGGTTATTGGAACTTTTTTAAGAGTTTAAAAAACTGCTATTGTATTAATTTTTGCTGTAGAATCGACTGGTGAAATCAGATTTGCAATATATTAAGCCGTTTTTTCTCTGCAAAAAAATCACCTCAAAATCCGCGATTTCAAATGCTTTGAACCACCCCAAGGAGTGAAAATTTTTCCAAAAAAATACCGGCATTCTTTTTAGCTCCCCTAAATCCTTTAAAAAAATGATGATATCCGATAAACAGATAAAGTGACATAGTCTCCAAACGAACTCTAATATAGATGTCATTAGTGGTGGAATGTAAAAACTCGATTTTGCCACGCCCCTCCGCCCACAGGCAGAAATTCAAAAAGCTGACCGGACAGTGTTACTCCCTGGGCTATTCTGAATATTCTCTGAAAATTTCATCAAGATCGGTCCAGCCGTTTTCGAGTCCATACGGAACATACATACATACATACCCACATACATACACACATTCATTTTTATATATATAGATTAACTAAATAAATTTGACATTAAAAGTTTTTCTGAAGATTATTATAACTGGATAATATGAAACTAGTAAGAAACAAACCAGGATGTCTTAAATTTTTAGAAAAATTAAAATTTTTCTTTCACACTTTTCTCAATTCAAAACCATATATAAGTTCATAACATAATTTTTTGAGTGTAGGCCGTAGACTAGTTGGTAGCGTGCTAGCATTTCAACGCGGAGGTCGTGGGTTCGATTCCCACCAGAACCCTTGGTTTTTTCGCTACAACGAGACGACGGTCATTGTTACCATTTCTCGGTTAGGTTGAATTAATTAGAAATGAGTAAATAAATAAAAAGAAATAATAAAAATAATTGATCATGTAGTGGGACATAGTGTGGAGAAAATGGTTCAGAGTCGGTGGGGAAGGTATCAAACCTGATATCTCGGTTCCTAAATTAGAATCGATGAGCGAAATTGATAGGACATCAGAGAAAATAATGAAGGAATAATGTACTACCAAATCCTAAGAGGAAAAAAAGTTTTCTTACTTTTGGCAAGAAACGGTTAGCCTAGTAGTGGGAGTACTGACTGAACACTGTATATCGAACGCTCCTTTTTGTGGACCTACACAAAAAGAAACTTGTAAAATAACAAGAAAAACTTGTAACTTTTTTTTGTTTGGTACCTCCTATTTGACAAAAATTGCTAGTAATTTTACAAGATTTTTACCAATAATTTTGTAATTTTACAAGGTTTTTACTATTGAATTTGTAAATTTACAAATTTTTTGACACGATAAAATTTACAAAGAGGTTTCGTAGTTTTACTTGATTTTTTGCTACCTCCTATTTTACGAGAATTCCCAGTAATTTTACAAGCTTTTTACCAATAATTTTGTAATTTTACAAGCTTTTTACCAATAAAATTGAAAATTTACTGTTTTTTTGCGCAAGTACTAGATTTTTTTTGCAAAATTATCTTGGAAATTTGTAAAATTACAAAAAAAATTGTAAAATTACAAAAAAAATGTAAATTTCGATTTGGTAAAAAACAAGGAAAACTGTCAAATATTGGTAAAATGGGATTACGAGACATTTCCTAGTAATTTGACAAAGTTTTTTTCGTAAGCTAGCTCATTCCATTTTCAAAACATTCAAGTTTTAAGATTTAAGAAAAATATTTTTATTGCTTCACGTAAGAATTATAAGTGAGTGCCGTATAAAAAAATTTATTAAAATCTAAAAGTTTTTCTATAGAAAAAACTTTTCAGAATCTGAGAATTTCCTATAGAAAAAATATCTCATCTATATATATAAAAATGGATGTGTGTATGTATGTATGTATGTATGTTCCGTATGGACTCGAAAACGGCTGGACCGATCTTGATGAAATTTTCAGGGAATATTCAGAATATCCTGGCGAGTAACACTGTCAAGTCGGATTTTTGATTTTCCGTCTGTGGGCGGAGGGGCGTGGCAAAATCCAATTTTTGCATCCCACCACTAATGACATCTCTATATAAAAAACGGATGGACCGATTTTGATGAAATTTATATCAAAGATAGTACTAACTGATTACTCACTATGTGCCAAATTTGAGCGTTATCGGACAAAGTAGCGTTAAATGCCATGCAACTTTGTATTGAATTGAAAGTTATTTCAATAATGCAAAAAACGGCTATATGTTTGTTCCTTATGGACGCGAAAATGGCTGGACCGATCTTGATGAAATTTTCAGGGAATATTCACAATAGCCTAGGGAGTAACAATGTGTAGTCAGATTTTTATTTTTTTGCGTGTGGGCGGATGGGAGTGGCAAAATCGAATTTTACCATTGCACCATTAATGACATCTATATATAAAAAACGGATAAACCGATTTTGATGAAATTTAAACCAAAGATAGTACTAACCAAGTACTAACTATATGCCAAATTAGAGCGTGATCGCACAAATGGGCGTAAAATGCCATGCTTTATTGCCAGTGGGCGGAGGGGTGGGCAAAATCGAGTTTTTACATTGCACCAATAATGACATCTATATATAAAAAACGGCTGGACCGATTTTGATGAAATTTAGACCAACGATAGTACTAACTGTGTGCCAAATTAGAGCGTGATCGGAATTTTGTATTGAATTGAATTTTATTTCTGCATGCTCCGCAATAACGCAAAAACTCTTGATTTAATTTTAATTAAATTTTCAGCACTGATAGTATTGACCGAGTGCGGAACTATAGGCCATGTTATACTACGATTGGAAAAAGGGGCGTAAAATGCCACGCCCCTTTGTACTATACTGGACATTGTCTGCCTGTTTCGCAATCACACAAAAACAGCTGAACCGATTCTCTTGACATTTTCACTATATACAGTGCTAACCAAGTACATATGTAGGCCATATAAGATCGTTATTAGAAAAAGGGATCAAAATTGCAACGCCGTCAGTACTATACTGACCACGATTGAACAAAGAGGCGTAAATTGACAAGCCCCTTTGTTGTATACTGAACGTTATATCTGCCTGTTTTGAAATCACGCAAAAACGGATAAGCCGAATCTGTCACTACTGATAGAACTAACCGAGCGGGAACTGTAGGTCATATGTATAGCGCGATTCGGCAAAAGGGTTTACAATATCACTCCCGTTTTTTCATAAATAAAAAGTTATTTCCTCCTGTTTCGCAATCACACAAAAACGACAAAACTGATGTCAATGAAATTTGCAGCACAGATAGTACTAATCGAGGATGCAGAATGGAACTTTAGACTATCAAGATTCGATAAAAATGCGTTAAATGACACGCCCCTTTGTACTATACTTAACGTTAAGTCTGTCTGTTTCGAAATCACGCAAAAACGGCTGAACCGATTTTGTTAAGATTTTTCTATAGATAGTGCTAACTGAGGGTGGAACCAAAGGTTACTAGCTGGTCCCGGACCTGTGCTTTAATTTTGTCTGACACTATATTTAAATTAAGATGCAAAATAAAATAGTTTTTTTCTTAGGGCCAGCAACGCGGACCGGGTATAGCTAGTATTTTAATATTGAAAAAGTGTATTAGAATATTATAGTTTGAAAATTTTTTATAGAAATTTATTTTCATGACCTGACACCTAATTTTTATTAAATAAAACCAATATTAAGTGTCTTTAAACATATTTTACTAATATTTCGATAGAAATGACTTTTTTTAATTTTTTTTTTAATTTTTTAAATTTTTATTTAATTTTTAAAAATTTCAAATCGAAAAGGGGGGGCACGTGCCCCCTGTGCCCACCCCCTGTATACGTCCATGTAACCAAGGCTTTAAATTTTTTTTTTCATATCAGAGTTCAAATCAACACAAACGAAGAATACATTTCAAGGTGTTTGAGAATTTTGACTATAAAGTAATTTTTCCAAGTGTAGATTTTTTTTTTGTACATACATGTATTGTGTTTGTTGTTTTCGATTATAATGACGTGCAAAGTGTGGTATTAAATGAAATTAAAATTTTATCGCTTTTATATGTAACTAGCTATACCCGGTCCGCGTTGCTGGCCCTAAGAAAAAAACTATTTTATATTGCATCTTAATTTAAATATAGTGTCAGACAAAATTAAAGCACAGGTCCGGGACCAGCTAGTAACCTTTGGTTCCACCCTCAGTTAGCACTATCTATAGAAAAATCTTAACAAAATCGGTTCAGCCGTTTTTGCGTGATTTCGAAACAGACAGACTTAACGTTAAGTATAGTACAAAGGGGCATGTAATTTAACGCATTTTTATCGAATCTTGATAGTCTAAAGTTCCATTCTGCATCCTCGATTAGTACTATCTGTGCTGCAAATTTCATTGACATCAGTTTTGTCGTTTTTGTGTGATTGCGAAACAGGAGGAAATAACTTTTTATTTATGAAAAAACGGGAGTGATATTGTAAACCCTTTTGCCGAATCGCGCTATACATATGACCTACAGTTCCCGCTCGGTTAGTTCTATCAGTAGTGACAGATTCGGCTTATCCGTTTTTGCGTGATTTCAAAACAGGCAGATATAACGTTCAGTATACAACAAAGGGGCTTGTCAATTTACGCCTCTTTGTTCAATCGTGGTCAGTATAGTACTGACGGCGTTGCAATTTTGATCCCTTTTTCTAATAACGATCTTATATGGCCTACATATGTACTTGGTTAGCACTGTATATAGTGAAAATGTCAAGAGAATCGGTTCAGCTGTTTTTGTGTGATTGCGAAACAGGCAGACAATGTCCAGTAAAGTACAAAGGGGCGTGGCATTTTACGCCCCTTTTTTCCAATCGTAGTATAACATGGCCTATAGTTCCGCACTCGGTCAATACTATCAGTGCTGAAAATTTAATTAAAATTAAATCAAGAGTTTTTGCGTTATTGCGGAGCATGCAGAAATAAAATTCAATTCAATACAAAATTCCGATCACGCTCTAATTTGGCACACAGTTAGTACTATCGTTGGTCTAAATTTCATCAAAATCGGTCCAGCCGTTTTTTATATATAGATGTCATTATTGGTGCAATGTAAAAACTCGATTTTGCCCACCCCTCCGCCCACTGGCAATAAAGCATGGCATTTTACGCCCATTTGTGCGATCACGCTCTAATTTGGCATATAGTTAGTACTTGGTTAGTACTATCTTTGGTTTAAATTTCATCAAAATCGGTTTATCCGTTTTTTATATATAGATGTCATTAATGGTGCAATGGTAAAATTCGATTTTGCCACTCCCATCCGCCCACACGCAAAAAAATAAAAATCTGACTACACATTGTTACTCCCTAGGCTATTGTGAATATTCCAGAGTACGTATTTTATCACCACGATCTGTTCATTTTTGTTCTTTCTTTCACCATTAAAGAATATTGAACAACGTTTGATGTTTTTTTTTTTTCTTTGTCATGAAATTGAACACAATGTATTTTGTTCATCTTCATTTCGTTTCAGTTGAGAAAAAAAAACTGTTTATTGTTTCATGAACGTGAGATGTGGTTTGCTTTTTTTTCCTTCTTTTTCAGACGGTGAGTTTAAGTTAGAAGAAAAAAACTTCGTTTCTTTTTCGTGAAACGAAGAATTCTTATCGTTTATCATGAAATGAAAAGTTATAAGCAAAATATCGTGATAAATTTATCATGATATGAATGAATGATAAAGAAAGAATGAATGAATTTTATTTATCATTCTTTAGAAATTTATTTAGTTTTTCTTTTACATACACACTACATATCATTTAAAAAATTATTACATTCCAATATGGTATTTAACCGAAAAATACTGAAAAAAAAATTTTAAAAATAAGGGAAAAAAATTAGAAAAGTATAGGAAAATGAATTAAAAAAATATATGCAAAATTAAAAACAAAAAATTATTAGAAATTTGTAAAAGCAAACAATTTTAGAATAGCAGTATATTAAAGAAAAAAAATAATTTATTATACATATGTATGTGTGTATGTACATTAGAACGACTCAAAAAAAAAAGTTGTTGATGTACACACCGCAAAATTAACTTTGACATGTTTTATGAAGATTCCCAAAATCTTTCGGCTCTAGCGATTATCTCCCGTGAGCTAAACCGCGTCAAAAAGGGTCCAAAAAATGCATGACCGAATATAATAGCTATTTAGAAATTCATTCATTGTGCATTAAAACATTTTAAAAATCTGACGATAGGCTTGACAAAACGAGACGTTTAGGTCAGTTTTTGATGCTTTTCAATTTTGGGAATCTTCATAAAACATGTCAAAGTTAATTTTGCGGTGGGTACATCAACAACTTTTTTTTGAGTCGTTCTAATGTATATACACACATACATATGTATAATAAATTATTTTTTTTCTTTAATATACTGCTATTCTAAAATTGTTTGCTTTTTACAAATTTCTAATAATTTTTTGTTTTTAATTTTGCATATATTTTTTTAATTCATTTTCCTATACTTCTAATTTTTTTTCATTATTTTTAAAATTGTTTTTCAGTATTTCTCTGTTAAATACCATATTGGAATGTAATAATTTTTTAAATGATATGTAGTGTGTATGTAAAAGAAAAACTAAATAAATTTCTAAAGAATGATAAATAAAATTCATTCATTCTTTCTTTATCATTCATTCATATCATGATAAATTTATCACGATATTTTGCTTATAACTTTTCATTTCATGATAAACGATAAGAATTCTTCGTTTCACGAAAAAGAAACGAAGTTTTTTTCTTCTAACTTAAACTCACCGTCTGAAAAAGAAGGAAAAAAAAGCAAACCACATCTCATGTTCATGAAACGATAAACAGGTTTTTTTTCTCAACTGAAACGAAATGAAGATGAACAAAATACATTGTGTTCAATTTCATGACAAAGAAAAATAAAACAAAATACAAATAATCTTGTTCATGAATATGAAAACAAAAAGAGCTTCAAATACGTACTCTGGAATATTCCCTGAAAATTTCATCAAGATCGGTCCAGCCATTTTCGCGTCCATAAGGAACAAACATATAGCCGTTTTTTGCATTATTGAAATAACTTTCAATTCAATACAAAGTTGCATGGCATTTAACGCTACTTTGTCCGATAACGCTCAAATTTGGCACATAGTGAGTAATCAGTTAGTACTATCTTTGATATAAATTTCATCAAAATCGGTCCATCCGTTTTTTATATAGAGATGTCATTAGTGGTGGGATGCAAAAATTGGATTTTGCCACGCCCCTCCGCCCACAGACGGAAAATCAAAAATCCGACTTGACAGTGTTACTCGCCAGGATATTCTGAATATTCCCTGAAAATTTCATCAAGATCGGTCCAGCCGTTTTCGAGTCCATACGGAACATACATACATACATACATACATACATACATACATACATACATACATACATACATACATACATACATACATACATACATACATACATACATACATACACACATCCATTTTTATATATATAGAAATAGATTTTAATCAAAACGAAACCAACAGATGTTTATTAATAAATTCAATATAAAAAACCATATTTGAATTAATTTTACAAATACATAAGAACATTTATTTAAAAAAAGTAAAAAAGTACCGGAAATATACCAGTCATATCCTCCGAAACTACGTCAATGTTTGATAAGCATATATTTTAATTATTTTTTTAAGTATTTATAAGGAGGACAATTGGAAATATGTTGTTTATATCTGTGACAGATATGGCGATATGGCGGACGGATGTCTTAGAATCGAACATGATCAATAATAAATTAGTGTGGTTTTATTTTGACCTTTCAATTATAATTTGTAAGAAATAAAATTTTTGAGCTCGAGGTCAAGTGTATGTTAAATTCTTTATTGCTGATATTTCGCTATCAGCTAGGGTTTCTAAATTCCCGGACTTTTTCAATTCCCGGGAAATCGTTTTAAAAAAATCGTATTCCCGGGAATTTTTCAATTAAAACAAATTTTGAACTTTACCATATGAAAATTGTTATATTACAAATTATGGTCGCATTTTCCAATTTAAAACCATTTTTGATGTATTCTTATGTAAAATAGTTTTACTACCTTAGAAAGTTAATAAAATCTATTTTTTGTAGAAATATTGGACCTTATCATAGTTTTAGTATTTCCCAGCAAAACTTTGGTAATGGGTAGTGATTATATAACACATTACCAGGTAATGTATATAACTTATTTTTAGCATTATTTTATGATGTCTTACCAAACATTTGTTCCACAACGTATTATTTTCAAGTAAAAAATTATGCATTACTAATAATTTGCTACGTAATGCATGATTATTGGAAAAAATGTATTTCATATTTATTATTTCTAAACATTAAATCATGGATGACTTATATTTGGTTACATTATGTATTATTTGAAAGTTTGAAATAATGCATTATTTATAATTGGATGCATAATGCATTACAATAATATAAAAAATAATTATTTTATAAAAAAATGCATAAGTTTAAACTAGAGATGGGCTTACGACATGAAATTTCTAACGACACACACTCACGAGCATATTTTATCTACTTACCCCCACTTACAATCACGTGAGTAAATTTAATACAAAATTACTTTTTCACTACTCGTAACACCTTATATATTATCTTCTGGTATGCTATATTATTTCACTTCTCGTAACCTATAAAATATCATATATTTTACACCTTACTCGTAATCTTCGTTATAAATTTATGACTTATTTTATACCTTACTGGTATTCTTTGTGATAATGTGGATGCATTACTTTGAGTCTCATCGCCTGTTAAAATCATCAATGCTGCAATGTATAAAATAAGAGATCCTATACCATATTTTATACCTTATTTGGTAATCTAAGTTTTGCTGGGTTGCATTGACGTATTTCCACTCCATGCAAAACTGTTCACAATTCGGAAATACCCGATTTTGCATCAAATGCGGTTTTAATAACTTTTTGGAAAATTTTTCTAATTTTTACTACGCCAACCGTAAGAAAATCACATCTTGAAGATATATTTAATTAAACTTTTGAATTATTAAAATTAATTGGTTTACGGCATTCCGGCCAAAATGAGAACACCAATGTACTATATAGCCATTGTAACGACGTATTTTCGCTGGTTGCTGGGATAGAACTCGCGGCGGCCAATGTTCGTTACAAAATATTTTTTATTCACGGCCGATAGATATCAGGCTTTTACTTCATATATGAAATTTTAAGCTGAAAACCAGGTTTATATATTTTTTAAAATATCGATATTTTTGTTTAAGCACTATAAAGATTGTTGTTCTGAATATAAAATACTAAATTTCGTGAAGAAGAAATCATTGGAATTTTAGATTAAGAAACTTTTGCCAATTTGCAACCAACATTTGAAGTGAAATTTTGTTTGATTCCGTATTTTGTCACGGAATGGATTAAAGAAAAAAAAATATTAGGCCTAAATAATATGCAAGCTGAAGCATATCCTCACTAGTTTTTCTTTAAAAATGTTAGTTCTTTCAAAGTTTTAATGTCATTTTTATTAAATTATTTAAGATTGTGTTAAAAATGTGTAAATTAAATATATTTTTATTAAAAAATTAGCGACGAATTCCCGAAATTTCCCGAAGAAAAAATCCCGGGGTTTCAAGAAAAATTTTTCCCGGGAATTCCCGGGAAATTTTTCCCGAATAGAAACCCTACTATCAGCATATAATATCAGCAATAAAGAATTTTACATACACTTGACCTCGAGCTCAAAAATTTTATTTCTTAGAAATGATCAATAATATTTATACATTTTGGGTTCCTAGACGGACATTTCGATGCGTTACACACGGAGTGAGTGACGAAGTGCGTGTGCCGTGCTTAAAGGGTATAAAAATTGTTAAAAAAAATTAATTTGGAATACATTTTTTTGGTGAAAAAATCTCTGTAAAAAAAGTTTTTTTCTGGAAAAAAAAATTATTGTATGTACTTAAATATCATTTGGCATCAAATTCTGTTCGCATGTGTCCACCAGCTGTCAAATTATTTCATTTTATAAATTCTAGAGATTGACATATCCCATAAAGTGAAATTCCGCCTTAAAATATTTCTTTTGCCATAAAATTCAAAGTACAATTTTTATGTTTAATAAAAATACTTAGTATAATTTAAATTCGATCTGTAACATATTTTTTCGTATTGTATTAATGAACCAAAAATCAAATTGCATATTATCAATAAAATTGATTAAATTTTATTGGTTACAAAATTAATATAAATATTTTTAGTAAATGACTTCATTCGACAGTTGATTCGAAATTAAAAACCAATTAAAATATAAGATCACTGTCATTTTTTGACAACACAAAACAAATAATAGTAATTAAAATATTCATGACATAATATAATATCTAGACAAAATTATATGTACATGTACAAAAATGTACACAAACATTCACATCGATAAATGTCAATTGTAATATAAATTTTTTGTACAAATATACTAGTTCTGCGTACATACAAAATTTATTTAATAATGGTAATTAATATTTTCAAAAAGTCTCCATATACATACGCACAAACAATTACGAGCAAAATAATAGATATGTTTAATGTAGAGCTATTCCAAATTTGTTGGCAATGTTGCAAACCCAGAGAAATTTCGGTTTTTATTAAAAAAAATTGCTTAAGATCTCGGCTGATTTCCCGTTGCTACAAACAAAAAACTCGTTTGATGCAACCGAAAAACTCGATTGACGAGAGTCGGGAGCATTTTTTGATTGACTTGATATTAGTTTTCGAAGTCTTCCGAACAAACGGGATATGAATCCATTAAACATTAATATATTTTCTGATGAGGATTCATATATACAGACAGCAAGAGGTTGCTTTCGACAAGGCAACATGCATACAGCAAAGTTATATCAACGGAAACAGCTCTTCATGAGCTCGTTGGTACCATCGTGAGATCGCTTTTGGTAAAGGAGTACACTATGGTGGCCTTTCTTGATATAGAGGGGGCTTTTAATAATGTCATCCCAGACTCGATAATTGTGGCATTGTCTGGTCTGGAAGTAAAGTGTATGATCGGTTTAATGGTGGAAAACCTACTTGCCAATAGACGTATAACGTCTGAATTGGGCGTGTCTGTCATATCTCGATTTGTCAATAGGGGCACAACACAGGAAGGTGTTCTTTTGCCGCTTCTTTGGAACCCGGTACTTATTACAATGCTGCTATCTCTAAAAGCACGTGGTAGTCACGTTGTCGCATATTCTGACGATGTCACGATAGCAGTAAAGGTAAAGCATCTACTAACATTTAGGGTTCTCTGAAAGATTTGTCTAAATGGGCAAGAGGCTGTGGTGTGGGAGTTAATCAAAATAAAACAGACCTTGTGTTGTTTACAAGGAAAAATAAGATTTCTGCTTTTGATCCTTTTTCTCTGGACGGCACTGAAATCACCTTCTTCGATGGAGCCAAGTATCTTGGAGTATTTCTAGATAGGAAGTTGAATTTCAGGCGTAATATTGAGGAACGGTTGAGAAAAGCAACGATTGCTTCATATTCCTGTAAAATGGCCATTGGAAAACGATGGGGCCTTAGCCCTAAAGACGTTCATTTATGCAGCGGTGGTGCGTCCAATTCTGCTGTGTGGAATCATTGTCTGGTGGCCTGCTTTAGAGACAAAAGCCAACTATGTCTCCATCACGAAGGTAGAGAATGGCGTCGATGTGCATCACTGATGCTCTTGGTACTACACCTACGGCTGCATTAGATATACTCCTTCACCTGATGCCATTGAAAATATTGGGTATGCAGTATGCGGCTACGTCGCCAATTCGACTTAATAGCACACTGCAATGGAGGAGCAGTGATTTTGGCCATAGTGCGATCTTGAAGAAGATAACAATACCACAAAATGTGGACATTGCTCCCTCTATGAGGTTTTTTAAGCGCCACTTTACCACTATGATACCATCCAGAGAGTCTTGGATGAGGGGAATTCCGGGTTGTGGAGCCACTTGTTCGAGGCTGCACGAACAAGTGGGCTTTGGAGTCTATTCGGAGATGCTTGGGTTCAGCCTGGCTTGAAGATTGCCGGATCATTGCAGTTGCACTGGTTGAGCTGCAATATATTGTCTACAACTGCAGTCCTTGTGACAGCCAAGCAGCGGTCAAGTCCCTGGAGTCAATATTTCTGTAAACAAGATCTTCCCTTTACTGCCGCACATCTTTAAATGAGATGGCGACGGAGACTAATCAAATGTGGGAAAATTAAAGGACGTGTGAGACAACACGACTGATTTGGCCTTCTCTTAATCGGTGGCGCACAAGTGAGCTTCCAAGAGAAGATATTTCGACGGTGGTTGCTATAATTATCGGACACTGTCTTATAGGGAAGCATGCAGAGCGGTTAAATGTGTCGTCCAATGACTTTTGCCAGAGTTGCATGGATGAAGACCAGTTGGAAACTATCGAACACTTTATTTGCCATTGCCCAGCTTTTTCTGGTCAGAGACTTGCTTCACTAGGATCTAGGGAGCTGCACGATCTTTCTGATTTGTCGGATGTCAAAATTCAATATCTCAGGAGGTTTTATTAGAAGCTCAAATTGGTTTAACGACAGGGACTAGTAGGGAACCTATTACAGTACCGTGGTATCACAATAGACCTGAGAGTCTACGTATGTTGACGTAAAACGTCAGCAGCCACCTACAACCTAACCTACGCAACCAAAATACATATAAAACCCAAAACAACACTTATAAAAACTATAGAAAGTTGGTGATTATAAAAAATGCAAGTGTTTTTATAGGGTTTTTACCGCATTTAGGCAAAAGAAAAGAACAAATTCACAATTTTTTTTTTCAAACGTATTTGTTTTCTCAAACCTAATGACTAGGGGAAGTATTTTCATGAAATGCTTAGTTTTCCTTAGTATTGTAAACAAAACATAAATTAAATATCTATATGAATCAATAAATTTGCAATGAAATTGCATATTTTGATATAAATGAATATTTTTGCATATGCTCATATAAATTGGAATGTTTTTTATACCCTCCACTTAGTGATAGAGGGTATATATAAGTTTGTCATTCCGTTTGTAACTCATCGAAATATCGATCTGGGACCCTATAAGGTATATATATTCATGATGCCCGATCGATTTTAAGACATTTTAGCGATGTCCGTCTGTCTGTCTGTCTGTGGAAAATGCTGTCGCGGACAAAATATTGCACAGAGATGACTGAAACTTAACATATTTATTGGAAGTTCTCCCGAGAAGTTTGGTATTGCATTTGAGCGATATCGGTTCAGCGGTTCAAAAGTTATGAACGAAAATGTAAGCACACCTCAAAAATTTCAGTACATTCAACATAACCTAAAAATACAAAATGCTTTAATTCGTCTTCTGGTTGGCATATGTGAACATAATTGAACACCAAATGGTATTTAAACAAGTACGAACATATTTTTTGACAAAAAAAGAAAAAAATCGCGGATTTTTTTTACCAAAATTTTTTTTCGCGGAAATTTTTTTTTCAAAAGTAATTTCCTTTTAAATAAAGTTTTTTTATTTCGCTTAGAGTCAGGGTGGGGTCTTTTGGATTTGAGTTATTTTTTGACTTAAAAATCCTAAAATTCCGAAAAAAGTGAAAAAAAATTTATAAATCTACCAAAGTATTTAAATGTACAAAACTAATTAGATCGAATCTTTATATATATTAATAACGCTTTAGGTCCAGGATTACAAAGTTTATACGTAAATTTGCAAGATTTACAATTTACAGAACACCCAGTGACAACTTTACGGATTGTCACTGCTTCTTACTATTTTTTCTAAAAAAAACATTTTTTTTAACATCACTGTATTTAATTCATTGTGTGTTTCATATATTAAATATTTATTTATATGTCGATAATAAACATTAAATCAGAAATCTTCAAATTACACAGGAGAACAAAAAAAAATGTTTTTTTGGTGCCGCAGAACTTTATATGGGATTTTAGAAATTTTGGTTATGTTTTTGCTTCTTCTGATTTCGAAATATATCATAAATGCACCCCATATACCAAATTTATTTTATAATCTAGTTTTGATACTCCTATTTACATATTGAAATATAATTTTTAATATCTGAAAATTAGGGTGTCTATTTTGAAAATTTTTATTTTGAAAATCTATTGCGATTTAGAATATAAGCTTAATAAATCAGGTTTTGGTAATAAAATATTAAAATATCGACGAAACAAATTTGGTTAGAGGATTTAAATACGCTGACATGATTTTGAAGGTCATTGAAATAATTATATTTAAAAAAAATACGATTTTGATCGACACCCTAACAAAAATATTTAATAGATATTAGGAACACATGTAGAGTTGCTCATTAGAATTGATATCATTTCTAATCTAATTTGTTTTTAATTTGAGTACATTTCTATAGTAATATTTATGAATATTTCATTTGATTTGATTTTAATTAAAACATATTCGATACATACACAGAAAAAAACATCCATATTTTTAAGTTAAAATAAATTTTAAATGTCAGAGTCCAAAGATTTCTTACAGACTTCGTAACATGTAGCCTTCTTAACATTTTCCTCTGAAGCTATAGAGTTCTGAGTTACTGACTCTTTTAAATCTACTAACTAATTTTGTGTGATGCTTCTCTATTAGCTGTTAATTCCATATGATTTCTGTCTTAAATTTGACCCGACTCTTCCTTGTTGGCTGTGTCTTAAAATCTGGCCCTTACTTGGGAGCCATTTGCTTGAAAATTCTTACAGAAAATTTTTCTAGAAAAACCGATGACGATTTTTTTTCTGTGCACATATTCGATACGAATTACAATTTATTTATTTAGTTGATTAAAAAGAAAAAAGTATAATAAATGATTGATTTGTTATAAATATTAATACCTGTGGCCGCTGCTGTGACTATATTAAGATTATCTATGACATTTTAAATGAAATTGCTGTCATAAATATGAATTAATGGGAACATGCATAAAATATTAATATTTATGTTAATATCTCATTGTAATTGTAGCTCTCTGATTTTTTAATTTCATCCTTTTTCGATTTCCCATACATAATTTTAGTTTACATTCAAGTATATCAAATGTTATCTTACAATGTCTTGTTTACCCTCCCTCCTCACAGAAAAATACAATGTTGAACATGAGATTTTAGCCTACAAAAATTAAAAAGATTTAATATGATAATAATGAGAGCGTAAATAAAGGGCTGACTTGGCTGACTGACATACACGCTCACAATCTATATGAAATGTCATATTAAGCAAACACAATACCCAAAAATCATACATCATCAGAAAGCAAAAGAATGTCAGTTAGATGGACGGACAGACGGACGAACAGACAGACAAATGCATAGACATAATCGTATTGTATGTGTTTTACCATAAACATTTTTGGTACTCTCTCTTTCTTGTTTTGCTGGCATACCATCAGATTTGTTTATTCTGATAACACTTAAATTAAGTCTTAATGCTAATGTCGTTTGTCGCACACGTGTCCTTGTTGGATTGGGAAGTGGGGTAGCATACTCACTCCTCACAGACAAACTGGTTATGTGCTTGTTATATTCAGTAATCTAAAGAATGAATTCTTAAAGAATATTTTCGTGTAGTAAATCGTCATGGTCTTCTTCTTTTAACAGACTACACCAACGCATAGAAATAAAACAAAAGTCAAAAATTGAGAAACCACTTAAGTAGTTGTCCAGATCACAATATACCTCAGAGTCTACGTGAAACGTCTCAGCTTCTCAGTCCATAATGGACCATTGCTTCTCTAACACGACTCCTTCAACTAATTATGTCTTCTGCCATACTTGTACACTTTAGAACACCTAATGTCTTCAAATCATTATGTACGTCACACATTGGGAACTTTGTATGGAAAAGGCGCGCATCGACGTTTTTTTGTTATAACTCTTGAACGGATAGGAATTTCACGACATTCTTTACCATTATAAAAACTGGAGACCTTAAGGAACTCACACATGTGGATTGGACATTTTTCGTATTAGTACCCTACATGTAAATTTATGGCAAAGTTGGTTAATTTATTCATATAAAAAAATAAAATGGAGGTCAATTATTTAAAATAGTTACGGATTTTAAGTGACAATATAACAGCTTACCATTCAATAGAAAGTGTTTCTTTCATATTTTGGTAAAGTATACACTAGGGCGGGTCGATTTTTTTTGTCAAAAATCGTATAGCAAAAACATAATCTACAAGAAATTCTAAGAACATTTCCCAAAGAAACCATGTTTCTAAAATCAAACCCTATACCGCGCCTAACGACATGAAGATTTGTCCGTCCGTCCTTTTTTTCATAACCAAAACATAGAACTTGACTCTTTTTTGGTGTTTGTGTTAATTTTTGGGCTTTGGTGTGCTCTGAGATATGTAGTAAAATTTTATTGGCAACATTTTTGTAGAACATTTCATCCCCACCCTCCCCCTCTTTCGGGGTGTTTTTTGCGATTTGTTAGAATAGAGCCAAAAAATACCGTTATGAGAGGGAGTTAGAGGGTTAATATGTTTCACAAAAATATTTGCCATAATATTTTCTACAAAGTAGCTGAATATACCCTACACCTCAGATGTAAAGAAAACATAGTTTTATGTACCGATATGCTGCAAGACCATATCCAGCGGCAATGTTTTACTAATTGCCGCTGGATATAATTCGAACAATTTTTGAGATTATGAGCGGCAAGTATATTAGACATAATCCTTGAAATGGAGAAATAAATAATTAGATTGATTTGTAATGAAAACGCCACAGTCGAAAAATTATAATAAGAAATTTTTAACAATAAATCGCTGGCTTTATCGTTAATCCACGATAATTTTACTCCATTATTCATTTTATATTGAGCTGCAGTATATTAACATGTAGCGTGGTACTCTGAAAGTAAGTGCAGGAGTTGTGGGTTCGATTCCCTCCAGAGCCTTTGTTTGTTAATTACAAAGGGAAGCTGGTTCAGCGGATTTTTCTTAGTAAATAAAAGTATGTAATTGAGGATCATAATGATATTTTGTCAAAAAAAAAAAAAACACATACCCGAGTAAAAATTTTTATATGATGCAATATATATTGATATGTAATACAATATATAATTAAACGCAATTTGATCCGAAAAATGATGGATGTTTTTGCATTAAAAAATATCAATTTGTATAAAATATGATTTGATTTCATCCGAGTTTTGACCAGACATTGCCATATATTAGTGGATCTAATTAGATCTAATTGCATAAAAACATGTAAAATCCTGGTGTTTTTTGGTTTGGGTTGAGTTACACCACAGGTCAACGATACATTCACCAAAAATATAATTTTCTTAAAAAAAAAAATGTTCGGGTACGCTTCGAACCAGATAGGTGATATACATAACCCTAACAAGGAAATGTTTAGGAACATTTTAAAAAGTTTCTTATACTTTGCCTTAAAAACTTAGAAAATTGTTGGTTAAATGGAAACATATAGTGTTATATATGGAACAGAATTGGATAAATATAATTTTATATTAAATTATACAGAAAAACAAATTTTGTATTGACTCTCATGTAATTTTATATAATTATATCAACCGTACACCTTTTAATCCGAATCATGATTCAATTATATATTACTACATATGACTGCATTAAAAAAATTTAGAAAATATCTCACGGATGTATAATCATATATAATTTATTATGTTTGTATCAAGTTATGTATTGTAATATATGTTTATTTTTACTCGGGTACACATAAAAAATAACACATATCGGAGAGGAAAAAAGCTGTGTTCGATAAAAATTTTTGATAACTGAATATTTTTTTTACATCAGTATTTGATTTATTTTGAGTAAATTTTTTTTTTAATTTTTGTAAATAAAAAAATTTTTGAGTGTAAATTCTTTTGAGTGTAATTTTTTTTTGAGTGTAATATTTTTTTTTTAGTTTTTTTGAGTGACAAAAATAGTTTCTAAAATATTTTTTTTTTTTTGCTTACCATTCCTTTTCAAAGCGTGTTTAGCTTTTTTTTCAACACGGGAGTTCGGGTTGAAACCCATCTGAAATTCCCCATTATGCTAATAACTTATGAACCACTAGACAGATTTCGCTGAAATTTAGTATAAATCTGACCTGAAGTATAACAAATATATACGCCACGCTTCAGCAGCTTGCCGTATATATTTTTCATTCTTCCGCTAACATTTGAAAGTTAGCGTGTTACACAGACAGAAAGACAGACGGACGGACGGACGGATTTTCATGTCGTTAGGCGCGGTATAGGGTTTGATTTTAGACCAATGGTTTCTTTGGGAAAGTTTCTTAGAATTTCTTGTAGATTTTGTTTTTGCTATACGATTTTTCAGTTTTTTTCGATCCATACAAATCGACCCGCCCTAGTATACACTAGGATGGCTCGTTTTTGGACTTTTCTCTCTGATCAAATTCTAATACCCGCCAAAAGTGTCGGTCCCCTAAGGGTAACTCACGTGCAAAATATCACTCCGATCGGAGTTTATCTTCTGTCTCCACTTTGAGCCTCAAAATTGGGGTTTTTGCAAAAAAGGACTTTAAAAAAAAAATAAAAAAAAAATAAGTTTTTTTATTAAAATAATTAAAAAATTTTTTTTGCATAATATTTGATCGTAAATACTTAAATATGAAATTTAAAGATTTTACGGTATCATTAACCCGTTCAAACTTGATACCAAAAAAATGGCATGATTTTGGGGGCGTTCTCAAAACGCCTTTTTTCAAAATTTGAAAATTTTATTGAAAAAAAATTTTAAATATACCTTTTTTTCTTCCTGAATTCATTAAGAACACCTTGGAGAAGAAAAATGTGAAATCTGGCGGATATCCGTCGAGCCACTTTTTGGGAATCGCGGGGGAAGTTAGCGGATTTCAAGGAAATGTTGGTTTTATCAATAATTTGGATTAATAAAATCTTATAAATTTCATTTTTGGGCAAATGAACTGTTTTTTGGTGTCGTGGCATTCTGTAAGATAATTTTAAGTCTGTCATGAAATTTTACCGATCTAGGACGTCTTTAACCCACATTGGCTGGGGGTCAAAAATGACCCCCGCAGGAAATTTGAAGTTTAGAGCTTAAATTTTGTGCTATAAACAAGTATAAAACGGCTTTTGTGTTTTTACCCCAACAATTATTTTGTATTAATATATTATCTTGAAAAAATCGTTAACCCTTCTTGGTAGGGGGTCGAAAATGACCCATTCAATAAAAAATATAAATTTTGTTGATATCAAAAAATTCAAGCACTATGCCGAAAAGTTTTTGCCGGGGTCATTTTTGACCCCTGGCCAATGTGGGTTATAGATATCTTAAACAGGTGAAATTTTAGGGCTGATTTAAAGTTATCTAATAGACTGCCACAAATTAATTTTCTATAAAAAATATATACTTTTTATTGAATGGGTCATTTTTGACCCCCTACCAAGAAGGGTTAACGATTTTTTTAAAGATAATATATTAATACGAAACAATAGTTAGGGTAAAAAACACTGAAGCCGTTTTATACTTGTTAATAGCACAAAATTTAAGCTCTAAACTTCAAATTTCCTGCGGGGGTAATTTTTGACCCCCAGCCAATGTGGGTTAAAGACGTCCTAGATCGGTAAGATTTCATGACAGACTTAAAGTTATCTAATAGAATGCTACGACACCAAAAAACAGTTAATTTGCCCAAAAATGAAATTTATACGATTTTATTAATCCAAATTATTGATAAAACCAACATTTCCATGAAATCCGCTAACTTTCCCCCGCGATTCCCAAAAAGTGGCTCGACGGATATCCGCCATATTTCACATTTTTCTTCTTCAAGGTGTTCTTAATGAATTCAAAAAGAAAAAATGGTATATTTAAAATTTTTTTTTAATAAAATTTTTAAATTTTGAAAAAAGGTGTTTTGAGAACGCCCCCAAAATCATGCCATTTTTTTGGTATCAAGTTTGAACGGGTTAATGAAACCGTAAAATCTTTAAATTTCATATTTAAGTATTTACGATCAAATATTACGCAAAAAAATTTTTTTAATTATTTTAATAAAAAAACTTAATTTTTTTTTTATTTTTTTTTTAAAATTCCTTTTTTGCAAAAACCCCAATTTTGAGGCTCAAAGTGGAGACAGAAGATAAACTCCGATCGAAGTGATATTTTGCATGTGGGTTACCCTTAGGGGACCGACACTTTTGGCGGGTATTAGAATTTGATCAGAGAGAAAAGCCCAAAAACGAGCCACCCTAGTATACACCCTACACTAAAATAACCAGCAAAATTAACTGTTTTCTATCTATTATCATTTTCAATTTTTTAAACAAAATAATGGGAAGAGATATCAAACATAGAAGCAACACACGGTAA